>JADRCD010097275.1:0-21956 GCA_019843815.1 Montemys delectorum | reverse complement strand
AAAAAAAAAACAAAGCAAAACAAAAACCAAACTACTGTCCCCATATATAACTAATTTGTGCTGTGCACCAACAAGAACCTGCTTTAAATTTCCATGCCAATTTACAACCCCAGACTGTACCAGGCAAGGTTAGTGGTTATTGAAAATACCACCAGGACAGGGCTATCTAAAGACACATTCTGTAGTGTGGTAACTATACAAAAAAAGACACTGTACAGTTTAAAAACAAATCTTACACAGCCTTACATTTCAATTTTTTTCTTTAAAAGGAGTGAGTTGTGTACAGGGGGGTTAAATGCTTTATAGACAAGAAAAAAAAACTGCGCTAGAACCAACTTATTCATCATCATCATCTTCTTCTTCATCTTCTTCTTCTTCCTCCTCTTCCTCATCCTCTTCATCCTCCTCGTCATCTTCCTCTTCCTTCTTTTTCTTGCTCTTTTCAGCCTTGACCACCCCCTTTTTCACTGCATCAGGTTTTCCTTTAGCTCTGTAGGCAGCAATATCCTTCTCGTACTTCTCCTTCAGCTTGGCAGCCTTCTTCTCGTAGGGCTGCTTGTCATCAGCTGCAGTGTTGTTCTACATCTCTCCTAGTTTCTTTGCAACATCGCCAATGGATAAGCCAGGATGCTCGCCTTTGATTTTGGGGCGGTACTCAGAACAGAACAAGACGAAGGCCGAAGGAGTCCTCTTGGGTGCATTGGGGTCTTTGAACTTCTTTGTGGTCTCCCCTTTGGGGGAGATGCAGGTTTTCATTTCTCTTTCATAACGAGCCTTGTCAGCCTTTGCCATATCTTCAAATTTCCCCTTTTCTTTAGCAGACATGGTCTTCCACCTCTCTGAGCACTTCTTGGAGAACTCTGAGAAGTTGACAGAAGCATCCGGGTGCTTCTTCTTGTGCTCCTCCCGGCAAGTTTGCACAAAGAATGCATATGAGGACATTTTGCCTCTCGGCTTCTTAGGATCTCCTTTGCCCATGTTTAGTTGATTTTCCTCCGCGAGGCACAGAGTCGCCCAGTGCCCGTCCGGCTCTTGCTTGCCCCAGCGCTGTCTCTATGGAGCTCAATGTACTGCAATGGCTGTGTCAACAATTATTTTTTATTGAAAAAATTGTTTTCATATGATATATTCTGATCACATATCCCCCCTCTTCCGACTTCTCCCAGATCTTCTCCACCTCTCTACCCATCCAACTACATACTCTTTCTTTTAAAAAACAACAAATCACAAACAAAAAAACCCCAAGAAACACAAACATAAATCCACAAACCAAAATATATAAGCAAAAAGTCAAAAAGATAAAAGTCTATAAAAATATCACTGAGTTCGGTTTGTGTTGGCCAGTTACTTCTGGGTGTGGGGCCTGCCCTGAAGTGTGGTTCATAGGCCTAGTGAGACTCCTTTGGAGAACATTAATTTTTCTTTTGCATCTGGGTACTAGTTGCAGGCAGCTTCTTTGTAAGGGATGGGAGCCAGTGTCCACTCCCCATTTCAGCACTGTCTGGCTTGAGTCTGTGCAGCCCTGTGCATGATGTCACAGGGTCTGAGTTGCTATGAGCATCAGCCCTGTTGTGTCCCCCAGGCACTGCTTCCATGGAGTCACTCATCTGCTCTGTCTCACAACATCTCTGCCTCTTCTCCTGTCTATCTCCCTGAGCCTGGAGGGGAGGCTTGATGAAGACACGCCGTTTAGGACTGAGAGGGAGCTGCTCTTGACCGCTGTATCCTGTTGCTTTTCCTACTCAGTGGCAGCTCTCTGAAAGGTAAGGCTATATGAATCTGTTTGCTTTGCTTGGATTCCATGCCACACTATTTTGCTCTGCATGTATCAGCACAAATCACTGTTAGCTTTAGAAACAGTCCAAGTAGCCAATATATACTTAATAAATATATAAAAACTGAAATAAAAATATGAACATAGGAAACTTGAAAGAAATGCTGAAGCCTCTGGAGAAAGTGTTATCCTGATTTCTCTATCTTTATTTTTTTATTATTTTTTATTGATTTAAGTTTTATTGCATTATGATGAGAAAAGATACATGACTTCAATTTATCTGAATTTGTTAACATTTAAAAACATATTTTAGGTAAATAGAATTACATCCCATTCTTTTTTCCCTTTTGTACTCCAACTTCTCCCAGAGACTCCCCTTCAATACCTGCCATATCTTTTGGGTTTTTTTTTTTAAAATTTATAAAATATTGTAACAGTAAAAATGAATATTATAAAATTTGTTTGATATAAAGCAACAATCAATTGAAGTCTTATGTAGATGCTTGTCTACAGAAATACTGAAAATACATACATTTTTCTCAATATAAATTTTAAATAACTTGAAACATTAACTGTATATTTTAAAATAATATATCACTATTAGTTTTTTAAAAATAGATAAAGATTTTTTTGTTTGTTTGTTTGTTTTGTTTTTAGTAGAGTTTAAAATCTTGGCTCTTACTGTGGTACAAGCCCAAAATAAGAACAATTTTTAGACATTGGATTTCATTGTAATAAGGCTGTACTTCAATGACTCTCACATCACCAAAGGATTTTACCTCCATAGTAGCTAGGCTAAGAGTTGACAGTTCTGCTGCGCCAAGAAATGAATTGTAGGCACGATTTTTGGATACAGACTTCCTGCTATGGTCAAAGCTATTTGATTGAGTGAGTGAATTTATTCTCAGCCCACAGAGAACAGGTAACATTCATTTAAGAAACGTGTGTGTATTAAGATGGTTTAATCCATGAAGTCATTCACCAACTGTTTCAAAGAACAATGGTTCTGCTTGGAGGGTGGCACAGACATTAGGTGAGGGTAAGAATCTGGTTCATTGGCTGTGATGATTTTGAAAAGCATCCATCTCAGAGAAAGAGTAACTTATAAAGCCCTCTTCTTCAAAATTGATACAATAGTTACAAACATCAAGCAAAGCACTCAGACTTACTCTTTGTTGTTTTCTTATAAGCTACCTCCCAAGTTAATTGTTTATGTTTCTTTTGGCTGTATAAATAATTCTGAAACATGTAAGCTGTTCTGAAAACCATAGTATAATGTAAAAACATCAAATAAACAATCCTGCTAATAGAGAGGCTGAGATAGGAGAAGCCTGATTTCAAGACCATTATGTGGTACACAGCAAGATACTGTCACATACAAAGAAGCAGAAAGTATATATGGATTGTACCATATTAGACCTGTTTCTCCAATTACCAAATTAGAGAGACCACCAGATGATAGCCAACAAATTTCCAATTCCTCATACTTTTGAAGTGAATTGATTAGAATAAGTTGGTAATATTAATTTTTATATTAAGAGATATTAAGAAAAAGTAATTATTTTTTCCTGTTATTTTTGTTGTTAGAGGTGGAATTAGGTTTGTGTGGATTTGTTGAAAGGTTACTTTCTCACTTCTTCTAGGGTGTAGTTTTGCTCCTTATGTTGATGTTTTCCATCTATTATTCTTTGTAGGGCTGGATTTGTAGAAAGATATTGTATAAATTTCATTTTGTCATGGAATATCTTGTTTTCTCCACCTATGGTAATTGAGAGTTTTGCTGGGTATAGTAGCCTGGGCTGGCATTTGTGTTCTCTTAGGGTCTGTATGACATCTGCCCAGGATCTTCTAGCTTTCATAGTCTCTGGTGTAATTCTGATAGGCCTGCCTTTATGTGTTACTTGGCCTTTTTCCCTTACTGCTTTTAAAATTCTTTCTTTGTTTAGTGCATTTGGTGTTTTGTCTATTATGTGACAGGAGGAATTTCTTTTCTGGTCCAGTCTATTTGGAGTTCTGTAGGCTTCTTTCTTGTATGTTCATGGATATCTCTTTCTTTAGTAGGGAAATTTTCTTCTATAATTTTGCTGAAGATATTTACTGGCCCCTTGAGTTGGAAATTTTCACTCTCTTCTATACCTATTATCCTTAGGTTTCTCATTGTGTCCTGGATTTCCTGGATGTTTTGGGTTAGGAGCTTTTTGCTTTTTGCATTTTCTTTGACTGTTGTGTCAATGTTTTCTATGGTGTCTTCTGCCCCTGAGATTCTCTCTTCTATCTCTTGTATTCTGTTGGTGATGCTTGCATCTATGACTTCTGATCTCTTTCCTAGGTTTTCTATTTTCAGGGTTGTCTCCCTTTGTGATTTCTTTATTGTTTCTCTTTCCATTTTTAGATCCTGGATGGTTTTGTTCATTTCCTTCACCTGTTTGACTGTGTTTTCCTGTAGTTCTTTAAGGGATTTTTTGTGTTTCCTCTTTAAGAGGTTCTAACTGTTTAACTGTGTTTTCCTGTATTTCTTTGAGGGAGTTATTTATGTCCTTCTTAATGTCCTCTATCATCTTCATGAGAAGTGATTTTAGATCTGAATCTTGCTTTTCCAGTGTGATAGTGTGTCCAGGACTTGCTATGGTGGGAGAATTGAGTTCTGATATGCCAAGTAATCTTGGTTTGCCTCCTACCATCTGGTTGTCTCTAGTGGTACCTTCTCTGGTTATATCTGATTGGAGCCTGTCCTTTCTGTGATCCTGGTTGTGTCAGAACTCCTCAGAGTCAAGGTGTCTCTGTGATCCTGTGATTCTGTGATCCTGTGATTCTATGATCCTAGACTGTTAGAGTGCCTTGGAGTGGAGCTTCCTCTGGGTATTATGGGACTTTCTGTGGAGTTTGCACCCAAGGTCTTCTCAGGGCACCTGCCCAGCCTGATTTCTCTTTGTTGAATCAGCTCCACAGGGATGCTGTACCAAAATTGGTAGCAGAATTTAAATCCATTAATTACACAGCAAATAACATTTTTACTGCATTTTAAATCAATGAAAGTCTGGGCTGTATAGTATTGTGAATATGTACACATGTTACCATTAGATTTGATTAAGGGCTGTAAGTGCCAGTAACCAAACTCATGAGTCTCACTGTGGAGCCATGTTTAGTCAACATGATAAATATTTCTCATACAACCTTCTGATGTCCTAACACCCTTACCTGCTTGTTTGTTTAAATGACTTTCATTTTTGGTTAATTCAGATATTTGAAGAACTATAGTAATTAAGCCATTGAAACAGTTTGCCGAATTTTTCCAAGCTGCTTGTAGTGAGATAGCATGTCGAATCATCTGTCGTTCCCTCAGGCAATCAAATCAAGTAATTAGCTTAGCCAGTCAAGGTGCAAAGCCTGAAGTAATTAGGACTTCGGTCAACCTTGATTGAAAGGACATATTTAAAGCTGACCGGAGTCAGCTGCTCTTCATCTCCTCAGAGAATGGATTGTGGCATGAGAATTGAGATATGAAGGAGAACTTTTTAGATGTAGACATGTATGGCTGAGAACATCAGGAGACTTTCTTCCTTCAGGCTCTTTAAGAAGAGCACAGGGTGGGGCTAGGGTTATCCTGAGCTAGTATTTTATTGTATTAACTGTATTAAAGTTCTCTACATTACTGTTTTTGGCCTTGCTCAGTTGGAGTCCTCCATGTGCTCTATCTTTCTTGAAAGGATGAACATGGTTGTCCAGGGAGTGGCAGTCTTAGGAGGTGTGGCAATGTTGGATAGGGGTGGCCTTGTTGGAGGATGTGTGTCTCTGTGGGGGTGGGCTTTGAGGCTCCTGTGCTCAAGCTCCAACCAGTGAGGAAGAAAGTCTCCTTTTGGCTGCCTTCAGTCCAAGACATAGACCTCTCAGCTTCTTCTCCAGCACCGTGTCTGCTTGGATGCTGCCATACTTCCTGCCGTGATGATAGTATAACCTCTGAAACTGTAAGCCAGCCCCAATTAAGTGTTTGCTTTTATAAGAGTTGCCTTCGTCATGGTGTCTCTTCACAGCAGTAAGACCCAAATTAAGACAATGTACAAGTTTTGGAACAAATGGTGACACATGCCATGCCTGTAGTCCCAGCATGAGGGACACTAACACAGGAGGATTATGAGTTTCAGGCCAGCCTGGGTAACCTAAATATAAATAAGTAAATGAAAGGAATAAGCTAAGAACCATAGTCAGAAATTTGTAAAACAGGAACGATTGACTTACATTCTTAGTACTCTGCTACCAAAAACTTACAAGAGAAAACATTCGATGAAGATATTCAGAAAAGGGAACCCTTGCATAATGCTGGTCAAATGAAAATTAGTATAGTCATCTTGGAAAGAAATCCATAGAATTTCCTCAAAGAACTAAAAGTACAACTTCCATATAACCCATAAATTCTACTTCTGGATATATATGTATATGTATATATGTATATACATATATGTGTGTATATATGTGTATATTCAATATATATACTGAAAATAAAATCAATTTGCTGAAGAGCTATTTGCATTACCATGTTTATTGCAACATTGTTCACAGTTTGAAATTATTGGATTTTCTGATTGTCTAAAGGTTTAAAAATAGATGAAATTGTTTTATGTATGCATGTACATAACATATGTACATTGTTTTATATATACTTACATCTCAAATGGAATACCATTCTCAAATGGACTACCATTCACCAATAATAATGAAATCTTGTCATTTTTGACAAGTGTAATGGGTAAGTCTCTAGAAAATCATGCTAAATGAAATAAGCCAGACACTTCATACTATATATTCAAAATGTGGAATATAAAACATTTAAAATGGTAGAGTTGAGTGGTGTTGCCAAGGCCAAGATGTAGGGAGGGCTGGGAAGACTCTGGCTCAGAGGTATCTGATTTTAGTTAGAAAAGACTGGCTCAAAACGTTAATTGTACATTATGGTGACTGTTCTAGTTTCATTTATTTTGCTATGGTAAACTGGATTTTGGAAGAGCTGGGAGAGAGGAAAAGTATGAAAAGTATTGACCAGAATATGAAATGAAAAAAAAATTGTTCAATAAAGAAGGCAAGAAAAAAAACCAACTTAGGAGAGGTTTATTTCATTATATAACTTCAGCTTACAGTTTGTCGTTGTATGGAAGTCAAGGCAGAGGTCACAAACAGCTAATCACATCTTTTCTACAGTAAAGAGCAGAAAGAACAAATGCATACATGGTCCTTCTCACAGTGGACTGGCTCTTCCTACATTAATAAATGTAACTGAGATAATACACCACACACATGTCTAACACAACCTGTACAACTTGGTCCTTGAATCCTAGCTAGGAGTAGTTAGGGAATGAGGAAAAGACAGTGACAGGTACATGAATATAAAAGAACTGGGGTCACGGGTGGGCTTGTGTACTCTTAGGGATCTACATCTACAACTTTTTAACCCAGAATTTGAGTGTGTTTGTTATTTACAGCATAGGGGGAGGGACTAGCTAGTCCTGGTAAGAGGTATTTGTAGACTGATATCTTGGGACGTATGCAGCCAGGAGGAGGAAGCTGCAGCTGCTATTTTTGCACACACCAATCATTTATTCCTAAATACTTGTACTTAGACCAGGGGAAGAAGGCTTTGCCAAATCAGAGGTTGACCTAAGTGGGGAAAGACTTTGCCAATTTCCCATGGATCTGAGGCCTTTGTCCTTGTCATGGCTATGCCCAGGTCAACCATACACATTTATTCAGGACTCCACTCAACTCAGGGCTTCTTCAGCTCCCTATCAAGCCAATAAGGTGTAGACAATTCACGATTGTCCCAGGTAATTCTGGGTTGTGTCAAGTTGACAGTTGATGCTGACCTCCACAGTTACAGTATCTAGTTACAATATATGAAAAGTAAATTTCAAATAATGTCACCATCAAATGATAATGTTACTAGGCAATAGTATGTTGATTAGCTTAGTGTGGTTATGTAGATAATGGATGTATTAATTAGCTTGATTCTGTCACGTATGTCCTGTCATAGACAACAAACAATTACAACTTTGTTAGTTAATATAAAAATACAGACTGTGTCTGTGAAAAAGTTTTGTTTTGTTTTGCTTTTTGAGATGACTTTTCTCTCTGTAGTTTATACTGCCCTGGACCTCATGACAATCTCTCTGCCTTGGTCACCTCAGTGCTGTGGTGACAGCATAAGCCACTATGTCCAGCTATAACATTTTCATTTCCCATATTTTTGTATTCAAAAATAGTTTTTGGACAAACAGAGTCAGCCATCAATGATCTTTCCAGACATGCAGATTCTTGGGCTACTGCTGGACTTACTAAATTGAAGACTGCACTTTACTTAAACTTGGAGGTTAGCTGCTTTACATGTATAAGGCCCTGAGTGTAATCTCCAGTACAACAGAAAAGGTAAGACAAAACCAACTACCCAACCAACCAACCAACCAACCAACCAATCATCCAACCAACCAACCAACTAACCAACCAACCAACCAACCAACCAACCAACCAACCAACCAACCAACCATGTAAGACCTTTAGTAGATCATTTGCACATTGAAATTTAGGAACTATTCAGTTCTTTGTTCCTCTTCCCACACAATACCACTGGTAGTCTTGGAAGTGTCTCTTATTTAAGGATATCAGAGGTAAATACTAGCAGTCCACTTCTGTAATTTCTTTGTCTGAACTTTTCTTCTAGTTTCATGATTTCTTTTTTTTTTAAATTATTTAAAATAATTGTTTTCTGGGCTAGAGAGATGGCTCAGTGATTAAGAGCACTAGCTACTCTTCCAGAGGACCTGGATTCAATTCCCAGCACAACATGGCATCTACGACTGTCTGTAACTCCAGTTTTAGGGCATCTGAGATTCTCTCACCAATGCATGTAAAACATAAAATTAAAAAAATTATATATGTAAATAAAGAAAGACAGTTTTAAATAATTGTTTTCTATCATTTTTATGCTTCTTTTACCTTCCACTAATCCTTCACATGCAACTTCTTTGCTGTCTCTAAAATTCTGTAATTGTTATATAAATATAAATATAATACATAAGAATATATATGAATCTATATTTTTAATAAATACAGTCTTCTCAGTCTTTCTATATAATGTTACTGGTATGTTTGTTTCCTTGATGACCACTTAGTATTAGGCAATCAATTTTTCTTTTTCTCTTCTGGGAAAGACTATTTCTCCTATTCTCAGCATCCATTAGTTTCCTGTGACCCACGAGACTTTCTGCTTCCATGTTAGCATATCTTTCGGTGTTGTTCTTTTTTGAGGTCTTGTTTAGGTAGCCATGTTGATAAGACTTCATGAACGTACCTTCTCTGACATTTCCAGGAAACATAAGTACATGTCAAACTCCCTGTTACTTTGGCTCTTACAATCTTTTCCCCTTCTGTGTTGCTTTTACTCTTGAGCCTTATGTGCAGAAATCATGTTGTGGATATATCAATCGGTTTGTGCTGGGTACCGCATGCTCACTCGTTCTCAGCATTTTGACAAGCTGCAGTTCTCTACAATGGTCTGCATCTGTTGCAAGGAGGCATTTCTTTGCTGAGAGGTGAGACTGTATTTGTCTGTGGTATAAGATGTAGACAATATGGTGCTGGCACAAAAACATACAAGAAGACCAAGAGAACTACATCGAAGTACCAAACATTTGAAGTGGAAACTTAAGGGTTCTTTGGAAAGTGGGTTGGATGGCATTTTGCTGGGACAAACACGTGAAAGAATGTTTTGTTAAAGTGGACACAGGTGTGAGAGGCTAAGGCTGACTAATGAAGGAACATTTCATTGAAGCAGACACAGGAGAGAGGATGTTCTGCTAAACTGAGAACATGAAAGGACACAGGATGAAGGATTCTTTGCTAACGATGCCCATGTATTGGTCTGTCTTACATTATGTAGTTGGGCTACATTTTTTGGGATTCCATAGAGAGAAACACACCAACAAGCTTCTCCTGGTGTTCTGCAGTTTCTTGTCCCTTCTTCGGACTTTGGCTGATTGGGTGCATGTCATGAGTCAAGAAGCATGTGATATTTGGAGAGAATAAATAGCACTCCATGGAGTAACAGAACAGATCTTGGCTTGCTGGTACAGCTAGCTACGCAACGCTTGTGGGTCTCACAACTTAGCTGATCTTTGCATCCCTGAGAGAGACTCAGCCAAGAATTTTTCCTGGTGTTCCTGTTGGTCCCTCCTGTTGACTCAAACTGAGGTTGAGGCCTGGCTGTCTCTGCTAGATCATGTCACCTGACTCTACTGAACTGGACTGCTGGCATAACCATGAAGTGTTTTCGAGTAGATTGAGCTGCCATGACCTGCTAACCTGTGATCTGAACTGCTGATTTCCAGACAACACAGACAGAAGTTGCTCCAAAGAACCTTTCTAAGCAGGTCCACTTCCCTGTATCCTTTCTTTCCCACTACTTTTGGTGGATGGTGAGCTACAAGGAGGTTAAAGCATTTAAGAATCATGGTTAAAAATAGGATTTAAAAAAATTAAAAATTACAAGCATTGGCACACAAAATACAGCCATTTAATATTTGATAAAGATGCTAACCACATACATGAGAGAGAAGAGCATCTTCAACAGACAGAGCTAGGAAAACTAGATGTTCACAAGCAGAAGAATGAAATTAGGCTAGAATCCATCACCTTAGCCAAAAACTAACTCCAGATGGATAAAATGCCTAAATGTGAAACTTGAAACACTGAAATTGCCAGAAGGACACACAGAAGTGTTACTTTGTATGATGTTGGTGTAGGAAAGGATTCTCTGAACAGGACACCATTTGCTAAGGAATCGAGGCTAACAACTGATAATTGGGAACTCATAAAACTAAACAATCAATTGAGTGGATAGGAGGCTGACAGAATGGGAAAGAATCTTTGCCTGCTATAATCCGACAGAAGATTAATATGCAGAATATATAAAGAACTAAAAAAAAAATAGAGTCAATAAAAGAAGCAACCTATTTAAGTGGACGAGCTGGGCAGTGGTGGCGCACTCCTTTCATCCCAGCACTTGGGAGGCAGAGGCAGGCGGATTTCTGAGTTCGAGGCCACAGTTCTGGTCTACAGAGTGAGTTCCAGGACAGCCAGGACTATACAGAGAAACCCTATCTCGAAAAAAACCCAAAAACCAAAACCCAAAAACAAAAAGAAATAGACTTGAGATCTCAATAAAAGAAATAAAAATGGTTAGCAAATAGGTCTGAAAATATCTATCATCCCCAGCAATTAAGGATATGTAAATCATTGTACTTCATTTAGAATGGCAAAGAGCAAGGAAATAAATGACAACACAGGCTGGGGAGGACGAGGAGAAAGGGATCCCTCTGTCACTGTTGGCGGGACTGCAGACAACTGTGGAAATCACTGAGCAGAATCCTACTCCACAGAGACTTGCTTAGCCAATGTCTACTGGTGTTCATAATAGCTAGGGCAAAACCAACCAACCAACAAAACTAAACAACCCAACCAACCAACTAACCAACCAAACAACCTCTGCCCCCAAAAAACCCGAACCCCAAAGCCCAAACAAAAAAGAAACAAACAAATAAAACACCCCCAAACAAAACAAAACAAAACAAAACAAAACAAAACAAAACTAACATAAGTGTCCTCAATAAAATAAAAATGTGATACATATAACGCTTATGCAGCCAGTCCAGAACTCTGCTGCGAAGCAGACTATTGACCTATGCTTTCTGTTAGTTCTAACTACCACATGTAAGAAAACAATGAAAGCACTGATGTGGGTCAGACAGTGACTGTACTGACTTTGGGACTTTTGGAAAGTTGTTTAATCACTTTGAGAATCAACTTTCATACCTATGAAGTGAGAATGAAATGACACATGAAGGATAAAGTCAGATAACGAAGATAACAAAGTAACTTAGGGCCTGGTACATAATAAGTTCTCTATGTGGATTATCTACTGAAATAAAATTTCATTGCATCTGAAGCTACCAAACATGATTTGTTCTTGTTTTCCTTTTCTTGTAGTCTTCATCTACAGTCCTTGCATTAAATCTGTTGATCCAGCAATAAGACCATTGGAGGGCTTTCCTGTCCATTTAATATTTGTCTTGTTGGTAGACCCAGCATGAGAGTATCTTTATTCTGTCTGGGTTTTCTTTGGTAATCCCTCAGTCAAACCATTTTGCAATAATTGGTTCTACAATTTTTTTCTTCCCACTCTGATTTTTTTTTTGTGGCAGATTTAGTATTTTCTCCTTTATCGTAACCATGTATCTTGTGCAGTATTGTATTGCTGAACTTACAGCATTGTTTTTAATTAATTGGTTAACTCATTTCATGATCACCTAGTTATTTATCTTTTCCTCTAGAGCGTGTTTTGTTATTTTTAAAGTATCTTATTTTTTTTATTCTGAACATATATCACACTGCATGGACCACATTGCATATCCCAGAGGTTGGCAAGGACAGAGAAGCTTATACAGTATTGTAACATTTTTGTTTGGGATTCTCTATCAGTAACTTGAGGGCAGGGTAAGTTGAAGGTTGAGATTGCAATGAATAAGTAAAAATGCATTTATGTGGCTTTACAATGAGCTAGGTCATTGTGTTCAAATAATTCTGATGAATATAATTTTGAACATCATAACCAAAGATACCTAATAGTTGAATGAAAATTATTGAGATACCAAATTTAAAATTTATTAATCAACCCATACAAAGACTCTCTCAATGAGCAATGTATAGAATTATTTCCCAGATGCTTATTGTAAGTCCATGACTCATGCACTCCTACATTGTGTTTCTTATTTAGCATGTGACACACTACTGACCTGTGGATAAGATGAAGCAACAGAGATTTCAGAAATTTTGATGACATTTTCAGCGTTGAAACGGAATGCATAATGTGAACAGACTTCCTGAACTCTCAAATCTCCAGACTTAAAAGATGGTGTAAATTTGGTCACATACAGATAGAAACGACAGACTAAGCACTTTCCACAGTGCACAAGTTATGGTGGCTATAAAATGCTTTGACAGAAACAGTAGCAAAATAGCATTACACATTTTAGAAGTAGTCTGTTTGACTCAAGGCCAATTAAAAGACATTCATTATGGAAAGTTGATAAAAATCCCTAGAATTGACTTGAAAGAGAGTAAATAAAAGACTTGTCTCAGGAAGAAACGATTTTTCCATTTATTACCTGTGAACTTGGGAAACGTCATATTTTTATAAGTACTTATCTAGCTGATACAGCCATGATTATCTTTTATCAAGAAACACATTGAAATTTCAGATTAATATTTCTTCATAGGTGTTTCTTTAGAAAGAGTTATACACTATCAAAGTATAATCAATATTGTTTCCTTACTGATTTTTTTCTTCTTTGAAGTTATAATTTGGTCTGTTATTTTTGCTTGCTTGCTGTTTTGCTTGTTTTTGAAGAACTACAAAGGAAGTCCTCTGATAATTCTTCTCTAAGTATGGAACTTGAAATGAGTCTTTGGGAAAAAAAAATCCCAGTAAGCTCAAGTGCAAACTTTTCATAGGGAGGTAGCAAGCCTAGGTCCAAATTTATAAATTAATGAGAATAATAGTCTTTTTAGTACTTCATACACTTGAGGTAATTTCCTTCTGTGTTCTGCTGTTGCCCGGCACTCATCACTTTGGTACTTTTGGTCGTGACCCTAGCATTTAAGTGCTGAGCCATCTCTTCAGACGCCGTTCTCTAAACTTTTTTTTTTTTTTTTTTTTTAAATCTGTTTTGCTGTGTTTTGAGAAAAACCTTTTCTGCCTGAATTATATAGATGAAACTGAATGATATGTGCCAGGAATGCCCACTCTTGCTAGAGACTAAGTTAAAGTTTATTGCATCAATGAACTATACATTATTGATTGTCTGCTACAAAACACCAGAGTGACACAGTGGTTCTAAAGATTTAACACTTTTCTTCTTATACTATAAAGTGTTTTAAAATTTAGCCCAACCTAGAAATAGATACAAATATCATAAGCTGGTGCAATTACTGACATTTTGTAACTACAATTATAGCAATATTTAGTGCTTGGAGTTGAAAATGAGAGTCATTTTCTTGAAGAATGTGTTGCAATGCAAGGTCTTATGGGTGCATGATTACATTAGTACATTCTTTGCATCCTTGTTTTTAACAGCCTTTGCACTTTCTAGATCACTGCCTGTGATCTTAACAAACTACTTTGGTAATGACATTTCCACCTTTTGCCCTTCCTAAATTGATGGCATTGCATTCTAAATTAGGGATCGTGGCACCTCCTGCTAGAGAAGCGTTGCCCAGTACGAATGTTTAAGAAGAAATAACTTTCTTTCAAAAAATGAATGGTTTTAATATGGTAATCAGTCCAGTTTTAAACAATCAAAAAGCAGTGGTTATCCTTGTAATTACCTGATTTCATGAATATTTATGTCCAGTCATTATACTCATTTTACTACTTTGTTCTTTCGATGATATAAGACAACATTTACCATGTCCCTCTGGTAGAAAAGACTTTGTTCAGCAAGGACAACTTGGTATTTAGGATAGAAAGTTAGCAAGCAACATAACCTTCCTGTTTTCTGAGCTTTCTGTAATTTTCCTTCTTCAAAATGGAGAGTGTGTAGCCTCGCTGTGCAATCGGCACCCACCCTTGCTTCCTTTTCCCTTGGAAGTATTCCTCGTTACAGTCTCATATGGAGTCAGGCATGTTTCATGAAGGTACCAGCTCCTTTCTTCTGGTGAGAGACAGATAGAGAATGCAATTAAGCAAGAGTGAGTGAACTGGTTCTTCTGTCTCCTTTCATTCCTTCAGAAGAGGTCCTTTTGAGCTTCCTGGGGGAGATATTAAACATTTTGAACACAAATCAAAGGTCATTCTCTTCTCCCCCTTCTTTCAAGAGAAGAAAAAAAAATCTTTTAAAATTATAGAAGCAAAGGACTCAAACATTAAGCTCATGAGTGATAGATGTTGATGAAGCATGCCTCAATCACATAACTTTAATTCAGTTTCAAAGTAAAAACAAATATTCATTATATTGGTGGTCCAGAAATGATTGTGTATGACAAGAGTTGAAGAAAAAGATTTATCACAAGTAAATATCAGATATTTGGGCATATGTGTTCCACACTGCTTGCATACACATAACAAATACTCAAAGTGTTTTTCTCTGCATGTCAATGTGATGTTTTCCTTTCTGGACCAATGACTTGTAGGCATTTTAAAGCTAATGAAATTTTAATAACATTGTAAACTGACTCTAAACTCACTTTGTAATAGCAATACTGCTGTAGTTAGATTTAACTGTCATGACACAGCCTAGAGTCAACTAAGAGGAACGCCTCAGCTGAAGAATTACCTAGATCATGTTGGCCTGTGGACACTCTACGGGGATTATCTTGATTACTAATTGATGTGGGTGGGCCCAAGTCATTGTGGATGGCACCATTTAGAGTAAGGTGATCCAGGACTGTAAATAAAATGAGCTGAGCATGAGCCTGAGTGAGTCAGCAAGCAACATACCTTTGTGACTTCTGCTTCGAGATCCTGTCCTGAGTTCCTTCAGTGATGCACTGTGACATAAAAGAGCAAGTCCAACAAAACCTTGCCTCCCGGAAGTTGCTTTTTGTCAGAGTATTTTTATCACGACAGCAGGAATCAAGCTAGAACAGGTATTTTTAGTATCTGTTAGCTCAAGGACAGCATTTAAGTGTGAAACATTATGTTACTTATATAATGTCAACTAAATAGCAGATCTATATAATGTTTAGATAGCTGGAATCTACAGAATTGTTAGCTAAGCATTAGCATTACAATATTTTTTATATATGATAATAGTGAGGCATAGATAGGTTTGTAGTATTCTCCAGACTCTACAAAAGTGATGGAGTTGGGGTTCAAACCCACTTTAAAAATTGACCTTATCACATATCACACTGTACCATAATGAATTCAGCAGCACTTTAAAACTAATTTCTATTTTAATTATTATAATATTTTGTTTGTAAAATGTAAATTTTAGTATGTCTGTGTGTGTGTGTTGGTGGATATATGCTCTGGAACAAGTCTGGGAACTGGTTCTGTCCTTCCTTGTAGGTTCTAGGGATCAAACTCAGGTCATCAGGCTTAAGTATCAAGAACGTTTACCCACTGTGAAATCTCACCAGTCCACAAAATAAATGTATGTATATTTTAAAACTAAGTGAGAAGTAATGGATCTAGTCCATTTGCTACTAATATTTAATGTATTAATTTTTTTTTAGTGCATTTTTGCATTTCAGCTGATGCTGACTGAACTTGAATGGAGCCTTTCAGAGAGTAAAACATAACCCGGATCTTAGGATAAACATGTATTCAACACTTGTTACTAAAAAATCTTCCTGGGGCAGATGTGAACACATATACCCATCTTCCTAGGGTGCCAGCAATAAACTGAAGTAGGAGTCTACCACTGTTCACTCTAGAGAACCAATGCTTTTTTAATTTTTTTTTTTTTAATTTTTGGAGACAGGGTTTCTCTGTGTAGCCCTTGCTGTCTTGGAACTTACTCTGTAGACCAGGCTGGCCTAGAACTCAGAAATCCACCTGCCTCTGCCTCCCAAGTGCGGGATTAAAGGCATGTGCCATCACTGCCTGGCTGAGAACCAATGATTTTATTTGGTTTCCTTACAGATCATAGGTCAGGAGTTACTGTAGTCCTGTTGATCCCTGCCCAAAGGCCACACCAGACAGTCTTTGCCCAAAAGAATAAGGGTATTTCCATAAAAGGAGCCCCGCTCATCTAGTCTTCTCTGGCCTGTCCCACCATGTTGGTCACCACTGTAGTTCATAGGGTTCACATCTGAGTAAGACTGTTAATTACTTGTCTCCCCACTAAACCATGTAGCATTTTCCAGAAATATAGGCAGGAAGCTTCCTGGGACAGCACCAACTTGATTTCTCTATGTTCTGTGATGAAAATGTGTCATGTTCTCAGCAGTGGGTTTTTTTTTTTTTTAAATTTATTAGATATTTTCTTTATTTACATGTAAATTTTTCCTTTCCCAGTTCCCCTCCAAACAAACAAACAAACAAACAAAACCAACAAGAACAAACCCCTGTTGCCTCCCCCCTCCCCATGCCTGCCACCCCACCCTCTCCCACTTATTGGCCCTGGCATTCCCCTACACTGGGGCACAGAACTTTCACAAGGCTGAGTTCCTCTCCTCCTATTGATGATCAAATTTGCAATCCTCTACTATACGCATGCTGCCAGAACAATCAGTCCCAACATGTATAGTCCTTGGTTGGTGGTTGGGTACTGGGAGCTCTGAGGGTACTAGTTAGTTCATATTGTAGTTGGTCCTAAGGGGCTGCAAACCCTTCAGCTCCTTTGGTCCTTTCTCTAACTCCTTCATTGGGGACTGTGTACTCAGTTCAATGGATGGCTGTGAGCCTCTACATCTGTATTAGTCAGGTATTGTCAGAGCCTCTCAGGAGATAGCTATATTTAGGCTGGCTTGTCCTTCCTTCAGTCTCTGCTCCATAGTTAATCTCTGCAACTCCTTCCGTGGGTATTTGGTTCCCCCTTTTAAGAAGGAATGAAATGTCCACCTTTTGGTCTTCCTTCTTGAGTTTCTTGTGGTTTGTGGGTTGTTCTTCCTGTATTCCAAACTTCTGGGCTAATAACCACTTATCAGAGAGTGCATACCATGTGTGTTCTTTTGTGATTGGGTTACCTCACTCAAGATGATATTCTCCAGATCCATCCATTTCCCTAAGAATTTCATAAATTCATTGTTTTTAATAGCTGAGTAGTACTCCATTGTGTAGATGTACAACAGTTTCTGTATCCATTCCTCTGTTGAGGGACATCTGGGTTGTTTCTAGCTTCTGGCTATTATAAATAAGGCTGCTATGAACATGGTGGAGCATGTGTCCTTATTACATGTTGGAGCATCTTTTGGGTATATCAGCAGTGGGGTTTTACCAAAATATTCTCGTGGCCAACAAAAGCAATGCCAATAATCTGCAGTGTATTGTATATCTCTAGGACACTGTCGAGCAATAACTCAAGGGGAGGTATTTCACACCTGGCACTGGGCTTTTCTGTAAATAATATTATTCCTTGTGTAGGAAATTCCAATTAGACTCCTTTATATGAATATATACACATATATTCATAAAGAATGTTATATAATTTATGCTGCCTAATTTGTTCTTAAGGCCATGGCTATCCACTGGGGTCATGAGTGATGTCCCATGGACTATACACCTAAATAAAACTAACTCTCCCTCTCTTAGCAGCTATAAGTTGCAACAACTCCACTGCTAGGGATAGAACTTTCTGCCCACCTTTCCACCTGTCCTGGAATGTTGTCTGGCCTCTATTCTGGGGTTCCTGTGCATGTTGTCACAGCTCTAGTCAGCTCACAGGTATGGCTTCCCTGTTGTAACCTAAAAACACTATTTGCTTGTCGTATTCCACTGCCACTGGATCTTACTATATGTCCACTCCGCTTTCGAAATGCTCTCTGAGCCCTGGAGGAGAAAGGAGGTATGATATAGATGTCCCCAAGGTTTTTTTTTTTTTTTCTCTCCTTTTAAAGAAGCTTTTCACAGTCTCTTAGTCTCTGCACCTTGACAAGCTGTGGAAAGAAGATTCTGTGGTGAGGGTTGGAAGACACACCAATCTATGGATCTATGGGTGTAATAATAAGTCATTAGAGCTCAGGTTAAGATTTAGTCCATTTAGCAGAATAACAGTAGGTTAAAAAAAGTCTGCTCCTTTTCTTAAACCTCTCCCCCTTCTTTACTCTGCTGCTTTCATTACGAGTCACTGGAATCTCCCAATTTTAATTTGTTTCTACAATTTTATTATGCTAAAATATTTCTTGCAAGTATGTTATTGAAACCTAAGTAGAAGCTTGTGTTGAATCTGTCTGGCCCCGGGGACTTTCCAGTTGGGGGTTTTTAGTAACTGTTTCTACCTTATTAGTGGTTATGGCTCTATTTCTTTAATTCCTTGGTGTTGGTTTAGCTTTGCTAGGATATTTCTAGAGAATCACCCATTTCTTTTAGTGTTTAAATTACATATAATATAAAATTTGAAAGAATGTTCTTATGTTTCCATGAATTTTTGCAATGTCTGTTATAATGTCTCCCTTTTCATTTCTAATTTTGTTAATTTAGATCTTATCTTTCTTTTGGTTAACTTGGCTAAGGTTTTGTATGCCATTTCATCTTTTCAAAGAAATAATTCTTCCTTTAGTTGATACTTTGTAATGTTTAAATTTCTATTTCATTAATTTCAGCCTTGATTTTGATTGTCTCTTTCTATCTATTCTATTTTTTTAATTTAAAATTTTTATTTTTTGATACTTTCATACATAAGCACTATATTTACATCATTTCTAGATGTTTATCTCTCCATTTAACTCATTTTGTGTCTTGCTCTGTCATCTTTTTATTACTTTTACACATAGATACACATGCACACAACACACACACACATATATATATATACTTATGTATATCTATATCATCTGTTGAGTTAGTGTTGCTCATATTTATACATGTTTGGGGTTGATTATTTAGAATTGGACAACATAAAACATTTCTAACTCTAAGCAGGCTGAGATGCCAATCATTCAAACCATGCCATCCTGTGTTTTTTGGGGGAAGCCTAGTATAAGGATGATGAAGAAGAAGGAGAAGGAGGAGGAGGAGGAGGAGGAGGAGGAGAAGGAGGAGGAGGAGAGGAGGAGGAGGAGAGGAGGAGGAGGAGGAGTAGGAGGAGGGAAGGAGGAGGAGAAGGAGAGAAGGAGGAGGAGGAAGAGGAGGAGGAGGAGGTGGAGGAGGAGGAGGAGGAGGAAAGGAACAAGGCAAAAGAAAAAAGATAGAAGGAAAAAACATAGGAGGATAAGATCAAAACAGGAAAGGCCTGATAAATCGACATTGGGTATTTAGTAAGTGAGGGGTAAATGATAAAGATAAATAATAGAGAGCTGGATGATATGAGGAGTAAGGTATGGATGAAGATTATCCTTGCTGGTTCCAGGCTCAAGCCTTTCAGCTTCCCTCTTCTGGCTCCTAGGTATTTGTGTCACTCCTGGGAATTCCTTTTTGATGTTAGGTCACAACTTCAGAGGCTGGGTTGAAAATGTCATTTCCATTTCTAGATATCATTGGGAAACTTGTTTGTGGATGCTAGTCCAGTCAATGAGTGGGTTTTCACAGGTCAAGTCATAGATGGTGGCTGGTCACCCATTTGGGTGGTTCTTCAGGAATCTTGTCAGCAATTATGGCATGCCCATGGGCATTCCTTTGCTAAGGTTGCATCTTGATAATTTTTTGATGTCATACTTGATAATTTTTTGATGTCATACTTTATAGATTTTTTTCTTGATATTACAGAAATATAAATCTACCCTGTGATTAACTTAATAGAAAATTTGACCTGGCAAAATACAAAAATAAATGCAAAAAAGGAGGCTTTATTTTCTGATTTTAAGATAGGGTCTAACCATGTTGCTTATGCTGGTCTTAAGGTCTTAGGGTTAAGTGTTCTCTTGCCTCAGTCTCTGGAGAAGGTGGGACTGTAAGTGTTTACTTCTGTCCACAGCTTGAAAGGTGCATCCTTAGGCCATTACACTGTTCATGAAAGCATCCAAGATATGCTTGCCGGTGGGGTCATCTTTCATATTTTAACGATGTGTCAAGTGAGAGCTGCTAAGGCTCTAGATGAGATTCTGACAGAGAAGATGATTTTATATATGTATATGTATATGTATATGTATATGTATATGTATATGTATATATGTATATGTGTATATGTATATGTATATATGTATATATGTATATGTATATATGTATATGTATATGTATATATGTATATGTATATGTATATATGTATATATAATATTCTGAGCCTCTTCTCTGTCTAGGAGGATATTTTGTAGGAGCCAATGAAGACGCAAGTGATAGCAACATGAATGGGCTCTCCTCACAGGTATTGAGTAAGTGTCAAGCATATACAGATGGTTAATGATGACATTTAAGGAAATCTTTGACTAACTGTAACAATGAAATAAAATATGACTGCTAAGCAGTAAATGAAGCTCCACTAAGGTTTTAAATGTCTAGAAAAATGTACCATAAGTTGAGTTAATGGAATAGCACTCACTAAGAAAGCTCTAACATTTGTGTGCATACTTTTGAAAGGTGAAGAAACTTACTGTTTGACAAAGCATCATCTTTCCACTATAGGGACTAAAGCATTCTAAATATTTCATGTTAGCCCTCATAAATCATCTCTGCCTGCAAAGTTACACTATTTTAGGAATGATAGTGCCAACACGAGAAGAGCAACGGGTTTCAAGTTAACTTTTAGTCATATTAGCATTCAAGTGCAAATAAAAAATGTCTTGAAAAGTTAATTTTCAACATAAAAATATGAATTATAGTAAATTATTTTGTCTGATTCCTACTAATACTTGATCTAAAACACACAATTACATGCATACATGCATACATGTATACATATGTACATACACATATGCACATATACATGGGGAGGAGAGAGGGAGGGAGGAAGGGAGAGAGAGACAGAAAGAGAGAGGCAGAGAGACAGAGAGAGACAGAGAGAGAGAAAAGACTCTTTTTGATTGTTTTTAGACAAGGTTCTGTGTTATGTAGTCTAAACTTGTCTTAACTATGGCAATTCTGCCTTTGTCACCTGAGTGCTGGAATTTCAGACATCTCCACCATTATCTGCTTAAAATTAATTAAAATAGGTGTATGATGATTAGTTTTATATGTCACTGTAGTCAGGCCACATTGTTCATTAACATTCCTCCAGATGTTTCTGTAGATGAGAGTAACATGGAAGTATAAGTACTTTATTATTTTTTTTAAAGCATCTTACTCTTTGAGAGTTATCATGCACCCTACCCTACTCATCTCCCCTTCTCGCTATGTCCTCCCTCTGCCCTTGCAACCTTCCTCCAAAAGAAAACAAGCAAAATAAAAAACAAAACCAAACAAGCACGTCTCCCTATGGAAGCTGAGGTGTGTCACACCCTTCTGCCTTGTACTGGCTAGTTTTGTGTGTCAACTTGACACAGGCTGGAGTTATCACAGAGAAGTGAGCTTCAGTTGGGGAAATGCCTCCATGAGATCCAGCTGTGG
>JADRCD010097270.1:0-14755 GCA_019843815.1 Montemys delectorum | reverse complement strand
TTTTTTTTTTGCATGTCTCCTCCTAAATTTTAGATTCTCAAAGAAAGATTTAATTGGATTTTTTAGTGTTTCTTTACTGATGACAATGGGATTCACATCCAGGACCTTGCAATGGCTGTAAAAGCTATGTACTACATCCACATCTTATCCTAATATCTTAAAGTACTTTTACTCATTTTCTTCCTCCTACTCACCAGTTTTTATACTTCTCAAAATCTCTACATTATATTTTTATCTCTACAGAGCAGGATTCAAATAATGAGTGAAAGAAGATGCTGATTCTATTAAATGAAATTATCTTATCACTGGTAGAATTATAAGGTGATTTTTTTAATTAGGACAATTGAATTTTATGGAAGGATCAAGATTAATTCATAAATTGGGTGATCTATATTTATCATGGTAGGAATATGTTTTTATTTCTTAGTACATCAGATAGTTAGAAATATGATAGATTATTCCTATGTTTCACTAAGTATGTCTTAAAGTTGTTTTTTATATAATTCCAGCTCCTGTGTTATCTGCAAGGACAAACACATAAAATGGTTCTGGCATGGGAAGCCTGTCCACTTAGGCCTCTCTACTTCTGGAAAATAGACATGGGTATGTATGGGTTTCTCTATTCCTATTTTCATGGTCAATATGTAGAGTTTCAGAAGATATCATATATATGGTTGATGCCAGGGATTGCAGTTACAAAGAGAAACCCAAATGAAAATAAATCTCTACATTTTACTTCTATCTAATATACTTGAAATTCTTTTTTATAGACAAAAATGAAAAATCTTCATTGTGACCCTAAATTTGATGGTACTAACCTATGAGTCCATGTCAGTTTTGACTTTGCTTGACTGCATTCACTGTAGCTCTGTACCATATAACATAACCTAAACTTTTCATATATTAACCATTAATTTCCTTACATTTACGATTAGAGCTAATGTCAAACTACAAACATTTTATACTGCTAGCCATTGTGGGTATACAGTTCAATCATCAACTGGACTGCAGGACATTTCATCACAAACCAGAGACTGTCCCTGGAACCGTCACATTCTTCTTGCAGCCATGTGAATCATCATTTTAATGTTTTTTTTTTAATTTGCGTTATACAATTCATTTATTTTTGTGAAGGCAAATGCACCCAATACAGTGTATATATATAGAAGTTAGTAGATATGTTTTAGGAGCTGTGTCTCTTCTTCTATAATGTGGGACCCTGAAATGAACCCTGCTCATCAGATTAGATATAAAGCCCCTTTACCTGCAGAGCAGTCTTACTGGCCATCATCATTTTGTTTCTGTGTGTTTGTAGCAGGTTAAAATGTATTCTTGGGTTTGTGATGAAAACACAATGTATAACAAAGAGTTTCACCACAATGTAACTGGCACTTAACACAGTGTCTCTAGTCATATACAACTTTGAAGTGTGTTTAGTTTCTTTTTAAAGCATAATTGTTATACCATTGTTTGTATACAGCACTTTTTATTCATCATACATTTTTGATGGTGGTGGTGGTGGATATGTGGGATGATTGCAATATTCCACTCCTGTGAATGATTCTGTTGTGGATATGACTAAGGAAGTACCTTCTTTAAGACTCTGATTTTTGATTCTTTTACTCATACTAAGGAGTGAAATTGGTGGATAAAACAGCAATTCCTCTGTCATAAGAAAAACTATTCTTTTTTTCATAGGACACCTACACCATGAGAAGGTCATTCAGAAAGTTGCTTGTAATAGCAAAATAATTAATAAAGCATAAGAAATAGATCTTAACAAATACATTGCTTTTAGGGAGAAATTATTGCAATTTAAAGCACATTCTATAAAGCAAAGATAAATGAACATTTGTGACACGTTCTGCAAGGAAAACTCCAGGGACACAAATAAGACCTTTCCATGCACAAAATGACAACACAGTCCTGTATTACCAAAAATTATGGATTACAAATATCATTCTTTTGCAAATTTTCATATGGATATAAAATTCATATAAAAAGGATAGGATTGTAACTCAATGAAAGAGTGTTCATCTTTGGTTCATGAGACTCTGGATTCAATCTCAGGTCCTTCTAGTGTAATACAGTTCTTATAAAAGACAAATAAGACAAGAATATTCCTAAGAACTTAAAGAATTGAGTGCAAGTTGTTCACATTTCATTGACTATGAAAACTGTCATTATTAAATAGCAAAATTTACTATGAAACTATAATCCTTTTTTTCTAATTTAGCTTGGTTTTTTTTATATGTTTTTAGTTAGAATAAATAGTATTAAGTAATAGACTTCATTATGATATTTTCCATTAAATTTCTTTTTCATTCTCTTCTTAAGCTTTTCTTTGATTCATCAACAAGTCTTTTTTCCTCATTATGTGATCTCCTTTTTGGATTTATTGTCCAAAACCACTTTTTCTCCACACTTACATATACAGAGAGAGACTGTGGTTCACATCAGTGTTGGAGACAGAATGTCTGCTTTATTTTCCCCAAGTCTATGTGACCTAGCTAAAATCATTGTAACTCCATCTAATTCCTGAAAGTTTCATGATTATATTTTCTTTTACAGACTTACAAATCTACTCTGTATTTATACAACACTTCAATTATCTGCTGATGACCATCATTTCTCTCCTGCTCTAAATTATGCACTTATCATGGATGTGCAGTGTCTCTGTGACAGAACATACAGTCCTTTCGGTATATACTCAGATATTATATAGCTGTGTTATATTGTAGTCATTTTATTTTAGTGAGAAATCTTCATATTTATTTCCATAATGAACAAAGTAGTTAACCTCCTTCCATTATAGAATGAAGATTCCTTTTTTCCACACCATAATCTGAATTTCTTGTGGTCTATTCTGTTGATGTTAATCATTCTAAGGGGTGCAATGCAGTAACAAAGAATTTTTAGTTTGCATTTACTTGATAGGTAAATATATTGAATACTTTCAGGAGTCATTTACTGCCCATTGGTGCTTAGTGTTTAAAGAAATCCTTGTCCATTTTCGTAACTACTTGTTTGCTGGAAAGTTTATGAAGAGATTGTTTAATCTGTATTTGCCTTTATACTCATAGGTTTTAAGCTCCTGAGTGCAATTCAGAAGTCAAAGATTTTCCCCGTTCCGTAGGTTATATCTCCACTTGGCTGGTAGTTTCCTTTAATGTTACAGAAAGCTTTTAATTTCATGCAGTTCGTTAATTAATCTTTGGTGCATTTCCTGTGTTGTTGTTGTATGGTTACCTCTAGGCCTTCTATTTCTAACATTTTCCTCTGAGAATTTTAGCATTTTAGTTTGACAGTAAATTAACATTAATATTTGTGCCCAGTGGAAGGGATACAAATACAATCCCATTGTGCACAGACTCTTTTAGGATCAGAAGTTCTGATCACTAAGTTACCCCAACCATTCAAGAAAGAAATGATTGTGTCTTCCTGACATTCTTCCTGAGAACTGCTGTGACTCAGTAGGGCACTGTGATAGAATAGCTTTATCCTTCTTACTCAATACTGGCCAATTTCTGTATGGCTTTGTATATTCTTATGTGTCAGATTCCCTGTACAGCCTTTGTTATTATGATTAACAAGAGTTGATGACCTACCACATAGGCAACTCAGTAACACTACAATTAGAACATGGTTATTATTCAATTATGTTGAAGACAAATAATACTGATTTTTATACTTCTATAATGTTTTACTTTGCCATGGAGTCTGCACTGGGGTTCTTGTCCTCCATATACTAAGCTGCTTTAACTCTTGCTTTTATTTACAGTAATTTGTTTTAACTAACATGTTTTTTATTCAATATGTGATGATCTCTCATTGCAGTTTTCACTTTCATCCCCTCATTTTAGTCCCTTAACAATTGGCAATTTTGAGCCTTTTTCTGCACATATTTTAGACATTTCTGAATTCCTTATAGGAAATTTATCCAAGTTGTGACCACATTTCAACTTATTTTATATTTTAGGTTTTTCCAAATTTAGTTTTAAATGGTTTTTAGGGTAGAAAGATGGGTAATGTATAGGGTTCATCACCCCATTACTTTTCATCTGTATTTATTCCTAGCTTCTAGTGGTGTCTGTAAACCCAGCTGTAAAATATGAAAAGCCTTTGGCTTCTGCTGGTAATCAAACTCACATGCAACCTCCCAAATATAAACTTAAGTAAAAACAGGAAAAATCTTAAAATAAAGTATTATTTTTCTTCAGTTATTCTAACTATGCATTTCAAATATTTTTGTCATTTTTTTTCTTGATCAATTTTGAAACATTTCATGGAATTTTGCAAATAATGTCACTGTCCATCTTTGAAAAATCACTGCAAAACATTGAGTTTATTCAGAAGAAAAAATATACATTAATCATTTTTATTTTTATAACATGCTTATCTGTATATATCCCTAACATTTTTGGAACTACCACCATAGACAAGAGTACCAAGAAATTAATAGATATATCTGTCTCTCTCTTGACTTCTAAAATTAAAGATGCCTACCACCATGTCCAGAGAAAATACTAAACTTGAGTAAGCATGTCCTATTTTCTCATTACATTAATATAATAGAGAATATATACTTTATAAACAAAACTCTTTTAAACACCTTTTTGCAGTGAGAGAACTATTTAAATACACTGTAGTGATGAATATTTTATTTATGCTTACTTCATGAATAATGCATACTCATAATGCATGTTCAGGGACTTTGAGCCAAAATAAGTTTATTTTCTTTTTTTAATAGGAATGAAAATGGATCCTGGAAACTTTGCAATAGAAACTTTTCTCTTCTGCCAGATTACAGTGGGAATGTTTGGCAATTCCTCAGTCCTATTTTATTATATCATTTTGATATTTACAGAAAATCATTTAACACCCAAAGACCTGATTATAGAGCACTTGACTTTTGCCAACTGCTTGACTATCATCTTAAGAGGGTTTCCACAGACAATGACATATTTTGGGTTTAATAATTTCCTGGATGACATGGGATGTAAATTAATAGTGTATATTTCCCGAATAACAAGGGGGATGTCCCTTTATGCCATGTGCCTACTGAGTTGTTTCCAAGCAATCACAATCAGCCCAAGTAACTCCAGGTGGATAAAGCTTAAATACAGAGCAACCAAGTACATTGCTCCCTCCTGCTCAGTCAGTTGGCTTGTGCACCTGCTTCTAAACCTCTTGACTCCACTAAGAGTATCAGGCCCCAGTTACAAGAAAAATGCAACTAACTGGTTGAGTTATGGATACTGCTCATTGTTTGCTACTGGCAGTGTGGCAACTACATTGTATTTATTCTTAGTGTGCTTCTCTGATATCTTGTGCCTGGGTCTCATGGCCTGCTCAAGTGTCTCTATGGTGAGTATCCTCTACAAACATAAGAGACAAGTCAAGCATATCCACAATGCTCAGCACTTTCTGAAAGTTTCACCAGAAGACAGAGCCACCCAAACTATCCTCATCCTGATGTGCACATTTGTCATCTCTTACTCATTCTCTTCCATTGTGGCCATCATTAGGACCTGCTTAAAATATCCAGTGATATGGGGAGTAAATATATTTACATTTCTAGAAATATTCTTTCCCATATTTTGCCCCTTTGTTCTCATTACCAATATGAAATCTAGTTCCAATCTGTTTTTACACTGCTTAGGTAAGAGATAGCTTCTTCTAAATAGGATATAAGCCTGAGGCATCTTTTCTTTTCTTAAATATTATCATACATTTTCATCTGTTATACAATGCTAAAACTACAGATTGAAAAAGTAAGCTTCATATAACTGACTCATTATATGGAATGAACAGTAGTAATTTTGTGAGAAAATATTTTATAGATGTATTATATATTTTTCTTGTTCCTCTGCCAAAATACCTAACAAAGGCAATTCAGAGAAGGAAAGTTTTCTTTCACTCTCTCATCTGAAAGATCTGTCCATCATGATAAGGTAGAAGCAGTGGGAGAGATGGATTTGTGGAAAGAGGAACATACACTGTGTGGTAACACTGAGTTCCCAGTCAAAAAGCAGAGATGTGAATTTCTGTGCTCAGGTCTCCTTTCTTTGGCCCTTTATAGTAAGACTCTACATCAGCCTATAGGATGGTGTCATCCAAATTCAAAGATGGCCTTCATCACTCAATTGAAATTCCCTGAAACACTCTTACACTCATATGGACAATGAAATGAGGATCACATGTACATATTGTCAGTTTGACACATGTACATATTTTTTAACTATCAGCATAGTAGGGATGCTTTTGTGTAGTATGTATTCAGATGCTGATTGCTGTGCCCAGAGATTGCTTGTGATCCAGATGTTGGCATTGTCATGATTATTGAAGGATTTCCTGTATCAATGATGTGTAAAGATTTGGTTAATAAAGTGCTTATCAGCCAGTCACTGGGTGGGCAGGAGGAGGGAAAAGGACAGGGCCTCTGATCTCCATATAGAGAGATTCCAAGGAATAAGAGACAAAGAGAGAAAAAGGAGAGGTAGAGAGACCATATGGAATGACTGGGGTGATTCTCCATGAGGTCATGATGAAAGAGCAGCCATAAGGGAGCACATAGACTAGAATGACTGAGGGGATGGCCAGATGGCAAGTAACTGTGCATTTGGCTGGGTTACATTAGCAGCTTAGTCATGTTACAATAGATCAGAAACTACTCAGCTTAGTGCCAGCAGCTTGCTAATAAAAACATCAGGTCTCTGTGTCTTTATTTGGAACCTAAATGGGCTAGAGCATTTATGGAAATGCCCTGTAGTTACTTGGGAGATAAAAGGAGGCAAAGAAAACCCTGAAAACTATACTCATATAAAAATCAATACTTTAATGAACTCTATATTTTAAGGTCAAAATGGCACAGGTTCACACAGTAAAATGCATAATTTATAGTGAGGAGATAAATTCATATATACCAATATTGATGTAAAATTACCAACACAGAATCAACAAGGATACCTATGTATACAAGTACACAATCATACATACATACATACATACATACATACATACATATGCACACATACATTTATGCTCTTGGTATATTTTAATCATTTCAGAAAACTAGTTAATATAAAAACTTGGGAAATAGTGTAGTGGCCAGGAGGTGATAAGTAACACTAAAGATGATTGAAAACCCATGTGGAAAGTCTCTGTATGTCTACCTGTGTGAGTATTTCTTTGGACTTATCACTAACAGAGTATTAAATTTATCCCAAACTATAGGCTACTGACTAAAAAGTCATATGTAGGATTCCTCCCTTTGAGTATTTGTTCTGAGAATTTGGATATACCTAAAAATAATACACACTATGGTCATTGTTCCTGGTTACCAACTACAACATTATACCAAGTCTCTCCTCCTGAATATAGCACAAACTGGAGGTGGGACATGAGAAATCAAGTTCATATTGATGTTTCATCACTGCTTGGTGCATTCTATAGCATCTGAGATGCATTCAGGATGTTAGAGGAAGAAAGTCACAAATAACCCTACCCATCTGTGAACACTATGAACTTCAATAGTGACCACTTTAGTAAGATATTCCCATTCCAACATTGGTAAATATAAAGAAAAAAAAACCCCTAAACAAAATAAACATGCCTATAAAGATATAAGAAGCTTTCAGAATACCAATATATTGTACTAGAAAAGAATGTCCACTTGCCACATAAAAATAAAAACAACAAATCAACACAACAAATATGAACATTAAATATAGCTAGGGAAAAGAGCCAGGTAACATACAAAGGTAGACCTATCAGAATTACACCTGACACTTCACACTCATCAAAGGACAATCTAACAAGACGATATCTCAATTCTGAAAATGTATGACCCAAAGCCAAGGGTATCACATTTGTAAAGGAAACATTGCTGAAGCTTAAACTGCACATTGAACCACACACACAAAGAGTGGGAGATTTCAGCATCCCACTGTCACCAATTTACAGGTCATCCAGACAAAAACTAAACAGAAATAAGTAAAATAACCAAAGTTATGGACCAAATAGACCTAACAGACACCTACAAAATAGTTCACCCAAACACAAAAGAGTACACCTTCTCAGCACCTCATGGATCTTTCTGCAAAACTGATCATATAGTTGGTCACAAAGCAAGCCTCAACAAGATACAAGAAAATTGAAATAATACCTTGTATCTTACCAGACCACCATGGTGTAAGACTGGATTTGAACAACAGAAACACCAGAAAGCCTACATAACCATGGAAAGTAAACAAATCTATACCCAACAATTTCCTGATAAAGAAATTAAAGACTTTCTAGAATTCACTGAAAATGAAGGCACATTATACCAAAACTTATGGAATGCAATGAATGTAGAAATTTTATTCTAAAATAGAGATTTATTATCACAAGTTGCATAGAAAACACAGCATTTATAAAAAACAATTTTATAGAAAAATAATTGACTACATTGTAATACTTGTGGGACATCACACTATTGCTATACTTTCAGCTAAAGCTTCAAAGAAATTAATTTTCTTTTTTTAAACTTTTATTGGATTATGATGAGAAAAGTTACAAGATTTCAATTTATCTGAATTTGTTAACATTTAAAAACATATTTTAAGTAAATAGAATTAAATCACATTCTTGTTTCCCTTCTGTACCCCCACTCCTCCCAGAGACCCCCTTCAATACCTACAATATCTTTTTTTGTCATATTCCTTAAAATTTATAAAATATTATAACAATACAAATAAGTATTATAAAAGTTGTTTGATATAAAACGACAATCAATTTAACAGTCTTATGTAGATGTTCGTCTTCAGCAATAGTGAAAATACATTGTACTCAATATAAATTTTAAATAACTCCAAACATATTAACTGTATACTTCAAAATAATACATCACTACTGGTATTTTCCTAAATGAACATAAATATATAAAGTCTTTTTGTATGTTTTGTATTTAGTAGAGTTTAAAATCTTGGCTCTTACTGTGGTACAAGTCCAAAATAAGAACTATTTTTAGACATTGGATTTCATTGTAATAAGGCTATACTTCAATGACCCTCACATTACCAAAGGATTTTACCTCCATCGTAGCTGAGCTGAGAGTTGACAGTTCTGCTGCACCAAGAAATGAATTGTAGGCTCGATTTTTGGATACAGACTTCCTGCTATGGTCAAAGCTATCTGACATGAGTGAGTGACTTTTTTCTCAGCCCACAGAGAACAGGTTACATTCATTTAAGAAATGGTGTGTGTATTAAGATGGTCTATCCATAAAGTCATTCAGCACCTGTTTCAATGAACAATGGTTCTGCTTGGAGGGTGGCACGGACACTGAGTGAGGGTAAGAATTTGGTTCATTAGCTGTGATAATTTGGAAAAGCATTCATCTCAAAGAAAGAGTAACTTATAACGTCTTCTTCAAACTTGATACAAGAATTACAAATGTCAGGCAAAGCATTCAGTCTCACTCTTTGTTGTTCTCTTACAAGCCCCTTCCCAATTTAATTGTCTATGTTTCTTTTGGGTATATAAATACTTTTAAAATATATAAGCTATTCTGAAAACCATAGTATAGTGTAAAGACATGAAATAAACAATACTACTAATAGAGAGGCTGAGATAGGAGAAGCAAGATTTCAAGACCCTTATTTTGTACACAGCAAGACACTGTCACAAACAAGCTGAAAGTATATATAGATTGTACAATGTTGGACCTGTTTCTCCAATTACCAAATTAGAGAGACCATTGGATGACAATCAACAAATTTCTAATTCCTCATATTATTGGATTTCAATCGATTAGGAAATGTTGGTAATATTAATTTTCATAGTAATATATTAAGAAAAAGTAATTGTCACATTCCTGTTGTTTTTGTTGTAAGAGGTGAAATTAAGTTTGTGTGGATTTGTTGAAAGATTACCTTCTTGCTTCTTCTGGGGTGTAGTTTTGCTCCTTATGTTGATGTTTTCCATCTATTATCCTTTGTAGGGCTGGATTTGTGGAAAGATATTGTGTAAATTTTGTTTTGTCATGGAATATCTTGTTTTCTCCATCTATGGTAACTGAGAGTTTTGCTGGATATAGTAGCCTGGGCTGGCATTTGTGTTCTTGTAGGGTCTGTATGACATCTGCCCAGGATCTTCTAGCTTTCATAGTCTCTAGTGAGAAGTCTGGTGTAATTCTGATAGGTCTGCCTTTGTATGTTACTTGACCTTTTCCCCTTACTGCTTTTAGTATTCTTTCTTTGTTTTCTGCATTTGTTGTTTTGACTATTATGTGTCGGGAGGAATTTCTTTTCTGGTCCAGTCTTTTTGGAGTTCTATAGGCTTCTTGTATGTTCATGGGTATCTCTTTCTTTAGGTTAGGGAAGTTTTCTTCTATAATTGTGTTGAAGATATTTACTGGCCCTTTAAGTTGGAGGTCTTCACTCTCCTCTGTACCTATTATCCTTAGGCTTGGTCTTCTCATTATTTCCTGGATTTCCTGGATGTTTTGGGTTAAGGTCGATTTGCATTTTGCATTTTCTTTGACTGTTCTGTCAATGTTGTCTATGTTATCTTCTGCCCCTGAGATTCTCTCTTCTATCTCTTGCATTCTGTAAGTGATGCTTGCATCTATGTTTCCTGACTTCTTTCCTAAGATTTCTAACTCCAGAGTTGGCTCTTTTTGTGATTTCTTTATTGTTTCTACTTCCCTTTTTAGGTCCAGGATGGTTTTACTCACTTCTTTCACCTGTTTGTTTGTGTTTTCCTGCAATTCCTTAAGGGATTTTTGAGTTTGTTCTTTAAGGGCTTCTACTTGTTTACTTGTGATCTCCTGTAATTCTTTATGGGATTTTTTTGTTTCAGCTATCAGCATTGTGAGATATGGTTTTAGATCCATATCTTGCTTTCCCCATGTTTTGTGATATCCAGTACTTGCTGTGTTGGGAGTAGTAGGTTCTGATGAAGCCAAACAGTCTTGGTTTCTGTTTGTAGGATTCTTGCACTTGCCTTTTGCCATCTCTTGATCTCTGATGTTAGATGTTCTTGGTGTCTCTGACTAGAGCTTGTCCTGTCCCTGCCGCCCTGCAACTCTCCTGCGACTAGTGGGGCCTGTGCCTCCCAGCTGGTCCTGCCTTAAAAAGTCACTGGAGAGAAAATGGTGGCTCTCTCCTAAGTCCCTGGGTTAAGCATTCCCTGGAGGCAGGTCCTCCGCTTGCAGGAAAGGGGCAGAGAGGGTCACTGATCCACTTCTGTCACTAGGAAGCTGAGAGGATCCTGCCCCTTTGCCCTGCCGCTCCTCTGCTTGACTCATGAGGCCTGTGCCTTCCAGCTGGTCCCGCCTTAGAAAGTCACCAGAGAGAAAAATCGAAACTAATATCCTTAATCAAAATATCCACTATATACCATAACATGTCTTTGGAAAGAGGTTCCTAGTATGTTCTAAATGGACCAGAGCATTTGTTCTTCAGAGTTATTTTCCCATACCTATTGGCCATATGTGTTCACATCCTAATGGTGACTGGATATTATGCTGGGAGAGACTTCATCAACCACTAGAAGTCTATGTGTCTTCTAGAGGGAAAATAAGGCTGAGAGGTGCCCCTAAAGACCCCCACTTCAGGGATATTCAGTAACCCCTTAGGAAGTGATCACAAAGGCCTCTATTTTGTACTCTTCAGTGAGATAATTATTTCTGGTTAGTTAGATTGAGGAAGAAATAGTAAATGCTAATAAAATGGTATGACACCTCACTGTCAAGACCACTCAGGTCAAACGCTGGCTCCATTTCCCAATTTGTTAAAAGAATCACCTGGTAGAATGACTCAAGCCTTCCATCAATGGTTGCCTCACCTGAGCTGTTTCTACAGGTAGTCATCATTTAAAAGTTTCTTTTCTTTGATAGACTCCATGACAATTCAAAAGCTAAAGGGACAGCAGCCATATCTCAAAATTCCTGTGTCAGAACTTCTGTTGTCCTACGAAAGTTCCAAGGTAAGTTGCTAAGCAAAAAAGCACAAAGCTAATCTTAGTTCTCCATAGTACTGTGAGCCATACATAACAGGCTCTAAATGGAGGCAGCCTTTGACTTCACACTCACCTGCCATTAGAGGGTGGCATGGATAACATGGACCATCAGATCTGTCTTACTACTCCCCACTTGATTCTAATTTTAGATGCTGGACAAAGAAATTTAAGTAGAAAATGACCTACAGCCATTACAGTTTTATTCTGTGGAGAACAGAGATTGCCTACTAGTGCGATGGTAACAGTCCAACCATAAGAATTTAACGACTGGAATGTATACACCAGAAACAAAACCTTTGCCCTCACAGATGATATTATGGTATCTTGGGAAAAAACCATTTGGTTATATATTAATAGAATAATAAAAGTGTTGATTATTATTGAATTTTCTGCCCTTTCTGTTTTCATGGCTTACTGCATTCAAAATGTAAATCTGAAGTAGAAACAGAAGTCTAAATCTGAGTAGAGTTAACATCTGCTGTGGGTTACTTTTAAAAAGTTTACTACAGCTTTTTTTTCTCTCTGGGGTCTTGCTAAGGCAGGACCAGCCGGGAGGCATAGGTCTCAGGAAGTGCAGGGGAGTCGCAGGTCTGCAGGGACAGGAGCCTCTCAGCTTCCGAGGAACAGAGCTGGATCAGCGAACATCTCTGCCCCCTCCCTGCGAGAAGGCCTGCATCCTAAGCTGGCTTCAGCCCCAGGAATCAGGCGAGACCAGCCGGGAGGCATAGGCCTCAATAAGTGCAGGGGAGTCGCAGGTCTGCAGGGACAGGAGCCTCTCAGCTTCCGAGGGACAGAGCTGGATCAGCAAACATCTCTGTCCCCTCCCTGCTAGGGGAGGGCTTCTCCCCAAGGCCGTCTTCAGCCCAAGGACTCAGGTAAGATCCGCCATTTTCTCTCTGGGGTCTTGCTAAGGCAGGACCAGCCAGGAGGCATAGGCCTCAGGAAGTGCAGTGGGGTCGCAGGACTGCAGGGACAGGAGCCTCTCAGCTTCCAAGGGACAGAGCTGGATCAGCGAACATCTCTGCCCCCTCCCTGCGAGAAGAAGGCCTGCATCCTGAGCTGGCTTCAGCCCCAGGAATCAGGCAGGACCAGCCGGGAGGCATAGGCCTCAGGAAGTTCAGGGGAGTCGGAGTCGCAGGACTGCAGGGACTGGAGCCTCTCAGCTTCCAAGGGACAGAGCTGGATCAACGAACATCTCTGCCCCCTCCCTGCTAGGGGAGGGCTTCCCCCCAAGGCCGGCTTCAGCCCAAGGACTCAGGTGAGATCCGCCATTTTCTCTCTGGGGTCTTGCTAAGGCAGGACCAGCCAGGAGGCATAGGCCTCAGGAAGTGCAGTGGGGTCGCAGGACTGCAGGGACAGGAGCCTCTCAGCTTCCGAGGGACAGAGCTGGATCAGCGAACATCTCTTCCCCCTCCCTGGGAGCAGAGGGTTTCCCTCCAGGATGAGCTTCAGCCCAAGTACTCAGGCAGGACCAGCTGGGAGGCACAGGCCTCAGGAGTGGAAGGGGAGTTGCAGGGCAGCAAGGAAAGGTCAAGCTCTAAGACACCAAGAACTTCTAACACTAGAGATCAAGAGATGGCCAAAGGCAAATGCAAGAATCCTACCAACAGAAACCAAGACTGCTTGGCTTCATCAGAACCTACTACTCCCAACACAGCAAGTACTGGATATCCCAAAACACCAGAAAAGCAAGATTTGGATCTAAAAACTCATCTTACAATGCTGATAGAGGAACTTAAGAAGGACATGAATAACTCCCTTAAAGAAATACAGGAGAAAACAGATAAAGAGATACAAGCCCTTAAAGAGGAAACAAAAAAATCCCATAAAGAATTACAGGAGATCACAAGTAAACAAATAGAAGCCCTTAAAGAGCAAACTCAAAAATCCCGTAAGGAATTGCAGGAAAACACAAACAAACAGGTGAAGGTTCTGAATAAAACCATTCAGGACCTAAAAATGGAAGTAGAAACAATAAAGAAATCACAAAAGGAGACAACCCTGTAGTTGGAAATCTTGGGAAAAAAATCAGGAAACATAGATGCAAGCATCACCAACAGAATACAAAGGGTAGAAGAGAGAATCTCAGGGGCAGAAGATAACATGGACAACATTGACAGAACAATCAAAAAAATGCAAAATGCAAAAAGACCCTAACCCAAAACATCCAGGAAATCCAGGACACAATGAGAAGACCAAACCTAAGGATAATAGGTATAGAAGAAAGTGAAGACCTCCAACTTAAAGGGCCAGTAAATATCTTCAATAAAATTATAGAAGAAAATTTCCCTAACCTAAAGAAAGAGTTGCCAATGAACATACAAGAAGCCTACAGAACTCCAAAAAGATTGGACCAGAAAAGAAATTGCTCCCGCTACATAATAGTCAAAACTCCAAATGCACAAAACAAAGAAAGAATACTAAAAGCAGTGAGGGAAAAAGGTCAAGTAACATATAAAGGCAGGCCTATCAGAATTACACCAGACTTCTCACCAGAGACTATGAAAGCTAGAAGATCCTGGGCAGATATCATGCAGACCCTAAGAGAACACAAATGCCAGCCTAGACTACTATACCCAGCAAAACACTCAATCACCATAGATGGAGAAACCAAAGTATTCCATGACAAAACCAAATTCACACAATATGTTTCCACAAATCCAGCCCTTCAAAGGGTATTAAATAGAAAACCCCAACACAAAGAGGGGAACTACATCCCTGAAAAAGCAAAAATGTAATCTTCCAACAA
>JADRCD010097269.1:0-11555 GCA_019843815.1 Montemys delectorum | reverse complement strand
TCTCTCTCTCTCTCTCTCTCTCTCTCTCTCTCTCTCTCTCTCTCTCTGAAGGATGGAGTATTTCAGTCTGGCCAGGCCCAGGAGTTGGAGTTGGATGGGTAGTATCTGGGATAGTGATGGGCGGAGGGGGTGACAGGAATGGGAGGATGTGGAATAGGGGTGGGTGGAGATAGATCAGGGGATCGGAGTTTGGGGGCAGTGCCACACAAAAGAGGCTTTTGTATGGGGCCTGTTGGTCTCAGGGTAAAAGAAAAATCGGGATGCCATGGAAAGATGTGGTTCTCAAAGTGTCTGCTCACATCACTTCCATTCACCTTTGTTGGTCAAAGCTGCTCACATACTCACACCTAATGTCAGTGAAGGATAAAGTATAGCTTTCTGCTCACATACTCATACCTAATGTCAGTGAAGGATAAAGTATAGCTTTTCCAGAGGGACTGATCCGGTCCAGGGGACCTCTAATAGTTTTCAATAGTTAAGTCGGTAACACTGGGTTTGTAATATATTTTCAAAGTCCTCAATTGTGCTGCAACAGTGAGTGTTGAAGGAGGAAGTACTTGACAGGGTTGGATGTTGGGGAGCAAGGTATTAGGGAAAGGACCTGGGTAGGAAAGGGAAACCTAGTAGATAGAATCTGAAGACCAGGCAACCAAGTTGCTCTTGAAACAAGAGGCTCCGTGATAGAGCACATGAAATCACAGCCAGGAATTAGACCCTAAAAATCTGGCCCATCTTCAAAAGATTCACTGAACAGTGAATTCTGACTGCATGTCAGTTGTATACTAGATAGAAACACACGTACATGTGTCTTTTAAGTGTATTGTCATGACTGTAAGTGTTACGGCTCTGAAGGGAAAGATATACTGGCAATCGGGAGCTAAGGAATACCACAAACGTCACACTGCACAAAAAAACCTAACACAAAAAATTTTGGGGTAAATCACTAAAGGACAGTTGCCTCTGCTCAGAAAAGAAGCAGCAAAGAACCGTGCAGGAGGCAGGCACTCTATAGTGTTGAGGGGAGGAGGATTTCCAGGATGGCCTGGGATTGGTAGAGCTTTGTGGTCTGATCTTGGGGCAACTTCAAGGTTTGGTGGGATTCTGTGGAGCAAGCTCAGGGATGGGTATGATTTTGAGCTCAGAGACTGGTGGGATTCTGTTGTGGCTTGATCGTGAGCTTTTTCTTTCTCTGTAGTGTGGAGCTTGGATGCCTGTGTCTCAAGGGGCCGGAAATGGCCCTTCCTTCCATTAGAGTAGTCAGCAGGTGGGACCTTGCGGGGACCTTATAATGATATCTTTCCAGTTAGATAAATATTGCTATCGTCTTTCACATTGAAGAAGGGTGGTTCACAGAAGTGAGATGTTATGCTTAAGGACAGGAAAGTAAAATGGTGTGCTGGCTAGTTTAACACCATTTGAGATGAGCTAAAGTCATCTGGAAGCACCTCAGCTGAGAAAATGCTTCTACAAGATGGGGCTGTAGACAAGCCTGTAAGGCATTTTAGTAATTAGTGGTTGATGGGGGAGGGCCCAGACCATTGTGGGTGGTGCCATCCCTGAGCTAGTGAGTCTGGATTTTATAAGAAATCACGATGAGCAAGCCATGAGGAGCAAGCCAGCAAGCAGGACCCCTCCATGGCTTCTGCATCAGCTCCCGCCAGCAGGTTCCTGGCCCGACTTCCCTCAGTGAAGAACTGTGAGGAGAGAGTATAAGCCTAATAAAGCTTTCCTGCCCAGGTTGCTTTGTCCATGGTGTTTCAGCCCAGCAGTAGTGACCCTAATTAAGACAACAGTGGCATAAAGTCAAGTATTTTCTTTCAATTACATCACTGCACAGCAAAGAGATAAACATGTCGCTCTTCTTCAGCAAAGTCTTCTTTCTCTTCTCATATCCGCAGCCTGAAAGCAAGGGGACAGGTATGTCACAGTGTACAGCAAACCTCAAGTGGAAAGTGTCACTAAGATGGCATCTCTAGCAACACTCCCTGCATGGTCCAATAGCCTAAGTGGCTAGAAAACAACACCTAGTTCTAGGAAGTACTCTCTAGAACATCCTGTAGTGAAAATGGACCATTTTCCAAGTTTCCCTGCTGGAGGTGGGGGGAACTGTCCAGATTTTCTTGCTGTTACTGGGGGCCGGGGGGGCTCATGGGAACAGTTTTGGTAAGAGAGTTGCGAGATAACATATGACAGACAACCGAGAGCTCATAAGCCTCTTCCTTGTCCTATGATGGTGTCTTAGGGTGATATTAGATATTCCAAATGACACAGGTACAAGATGCAAGATATCATGTATGTACATGTACATGAGCAAAATCATGTATCTTCGTGGTATTCACCTTTGAGGTATTAACGCTTAGTATTGAGAGCAGCATAATCCTCTGAGCCTAACCTCACTAACAAACATCCTTCTGACTTTATTTACTATAAGAACTGAGCACTTCTGTCTTTCTCAAGCCCTGATTCCTAGTGCTACATATATAGAGAGGGCCTTTCATACTTCATACACAACATATTGTTGGGATAAAAATGAATGGATCTCAAGTTTAATCTAGGCTCTGGATGCTATGAACTTAAGCTACCTATGGTCATCTTTGGAAACCATTGATTGGCATGTGTTCCGCCATGTGACCTCTTAGAATATAGTCTTTATTTTTTTTTTTTTTACACTCTCCCAGGAGGCAAACATTCCACGGTTATGAGGAAGTTGTTTCAAGTCTCTGAGCTCGCCATGTGTGATTTCCACATCCTGCACAATTATCTGCAGCAAATGAAATAACACGTCTAGTTTTTTTAATTATCCAGAAAAACGAAAATCCATACCACTTTTGTCTTAGGGCATATGAGCAAGATGAGTAGTTGACAGGAAGGATGTTTAAAAAGACCTCTGTTAGGGACACAGTTCCTGAAATGTCCCTTGGCCATCTCTTACATGAACTTGATGTCTGGGGGAGGAGCACCTTTTATCTCCTCCTCCAAATACATTCCCTATTCTTCTTGCTTTTCCTTACGCTGTATTCAGGTCCTCCTTCTCCCTGGGCATCAGTGTTCATTCAGAATAGACCTTTCACAACGGCCTTGATCTCACGGTCAGGGATTAGAAGTTCACTGTGGTAGTTAACCTTGGTCGAGAACTTGATAGGATTGGGAAGCATGTGGGCAGGTAGTAATGCACATCCCTGGCTGTGCCTGCAAAGGCCTGTGCACAGAGAATGAACTACGAGGAAAGACTCGCCTTGAATGTGAGCAGTGCCATGTCATAGATGAGGGATTAAGACAGAATGGAAGGAGGAGAGGGCGAAAACTAGAGGGCATGAGAATTCTCCACACTGTTCCCCAGCTGCAGTGATGTGATCTGCTCTTCTCCATCCAGCCCTCCCACCTTAAAACCTCAGCAACTGCAAGCGAAATAAATCCCTGCTTTCTCAACTTGTTTCCTGGAGTGTTTCCTTACAGCAGTGAGAAAGTCTGACTGCTACAGTTAGCCACTGGCCGTGATCCATTTCCAGTCCACGAGGCATGTATAAAAGAGTACCGAGGGTGTATAACATGAATTTCTTTACTTTTATAAGAAATCAAGAAACAATAACTTCTTCTCCAGACAATGCCAATGTTATGCTTCAAAACTGCACGTATATCGTGTCAGCCCGAAGTGATCTCTGAGGTCAGAGCCACTGTGCAAGTCAGAGGCTGATATAACAGAAACATAGAAAGAAAAGGGGTGCTTGTTAATGCTGTGAGTTACGGATGAACCAAGCCTGAACCTCTTTTTGTCCTGATTGCTAGGTACACAACGTAAGGGACTTGGCCTTCAGTATGATTGATTCTATTTTCTGTTACAATGTAGCAATGAATCCCTCTTGCTGCTTTAGTAGTTGGGGATGCAGTAACAAAATACTGCAGACTGAGTATTGTTTGCAAGAGAAATGTCTTGTGGCCTGGTTTTGGAGGCTGGAGTGCCAGGATGAAGAGTTGGCAGTGTCACTGCCTTCTGCCTTTGGTGTCTCCTCTTGGCTTAGGGATGGGTGTCTTCTCACTGTTTCTTCACGTGGCCTTTTCCATACGCATCTGTTCTCAGTGTCTCTCTGTTTTCATTGCCCTTTTGTTATTTTATTTTACTGTCTTATTTTTTTATAAGGATACTGGTCAAACTGTTTTACAGCCTACTGTAAAGGCCTCATTTTAAGGTAACCATATCTTTAAGGGCTCTATCTTCAGAAAACAGTCACTTTCTAAGGTATTAGGGGTGGTGACTCCAACATATGGATTTGGGAGAGACATGTCCAGCTCATATGTATTTATGCCCAAACTTTGGTTTGTTTTAAACTACAAAAAGGCCCTTATAGAATGAAAGGTTATTGTTCTAGTTTGCTTCTCTATTGCTGTGACAAGGCACTGTCCAGGAGTCACTTGGGAAGAAAAAGATTTCTTTCACTTATAGATTACAGGTCATCTGTGAGGGAAGCAGAGGCAGAAACTCAAGGCAGGAACCTGGTGTTAGGAACTGAAGCAGAGACCCCGGAGGAAATAGGCTTACAGGCTTGTTGCCCCCAGCTTGCTCAGCTGCCTTTCTTATATAAGCCAGATCCAACTGTTCAGGAATGGCACCGCCCACAGTGGGCAGGCCCTCTCACACTGATCAACAATCCAGACAGTGCCCCCAGCCCAGTCTGAGGAAGGCAATACCTTGGTTGAGAGTCTCTTTTCAGAGGGATCTAGGTTTGTGTCAGATTGATAAAAACCTTACTGTAACAGTTACAGAGTCAAATCTTCTAGAACCAGTGGACTGTTACTCTCTCCATCTCATTTCCCCATTTTGGTTTCAATTTATATCCAATGGCTAAGTTTATTCACCAACAAGACTTGAATGGCAGTAAGATTTTTGGCAACTCCAGTGGACCAGGGGATCAGTTCATACATTTTTGATGTAGCTAAGGGGACCTAGAGGCAGGTTAAATAATCACAAAGTTGTTTATCATCGATCAAATGGAGAGAAGTTTTTAGTGAAGTTTATTCTGCTGTTAGTTCTGAATTATTTTTTCATTATAATATTTTAATGAATAGATTAGGAAATAGAAGGCATACCTCTGGATTCTTAAATGCTAAGATGACTGATGTACGAGTTAATGTAGTTGAGAAAAGAACTCAAACTCAACATATTCTTAAAGGAAGAGAAATCTAGGTAGAATCAAAATTAAAGAAAATTAACTGAAATTGACATTAACTTCCAGTTTTGGAAGCACTGCCAGTATTGACTGGCAAAATAATACAGCAGAGCTTAAATTGAGCCTTTCTGTAAATTACAGACCTCTGCGGAGATGGGCCTTCCTTTCTGAGAAAGAAGCCTTTTAATTTGTTGTGTGTTTGTATAAAGTTGGCTTTATAAATGTTTTAGAATAGACTATTCCTGTAATTTTGATTTTGCTTTTACTTAAAACCAGACATATAATGAGAAAATAATGTGTGTCCCTTAGGCTAACTCCACAACCCAGAAAAATCCTCGCGGAAAGAAGCCCCTTTCTACAAGAACTCAGGGTGGTACAGCTACTATAGGACACAGCCTAGTCTGCATGACACCCTACGTGCAGGGTATAGATGAGCATCCACGAGCACATTTCCCTTCAAAGGACAAAAAGAAGATAAATGTATCTACTTGGAGCAATTTTGTTATGCTCTTTTTACTTCTTTGCTTTTTCAAAATAATCATATTACACTCTTCTTAATGAATAGAGAAGAAATAGATTCTTATTGAAAACTGAAGCCCAAACATTATTTTTAAAAATATACAGGAAATTAAACACCACATAACAGGTAGTCAGTGTCCATAGTTAGATGAGTCTTCCTTCAAGTTACAGGTCCAGTGCATATTCAGTGATATCACTAATATTTTTTTAAAAATGTATTTATTTATTTTATGTGTATGAGTACACTGTAGCTGTACAGACGGCCGTGAGCCATCATGTGACTGCTAGGAATTGAACTCAGGACGGCTCGCTCCGCCCCCCACCCCCACCCACTCCAGCTTATATACTGTAGCTGTCTTCAGACGCACCAGAAGAGAGCGTCAGATCTCACTACCGGTGGTTGTGAGCCACCCATGTGGTTGCTGAGATCTGAACTCAGGACCTTCGGAAGAGCAGTCAGTGCTCTTACCCGCTGAGCCATCTCGCCAGCCCGAAATCACCGATATTTTATGGAAGACTATGCTACACATATTCTTGAGTACTTGCTTTTCCAATGTAACAATAGATCCTCCAGTGGGTAATGGTAGATTTATTATAGATCAGTCGGTAGGCTATGAGCAACTAGGAAGGCAAAAATGTATTTATTTGAATGCCTTTGTTTGAAGACAGCATAGAGCCCAAGGCAGCAAGGTGGTGAGGAGTTAAGATCTCTAAGAAGCACAAGTGCAGAGTGATGAGTTCTACACTCAGTCTTCTTCTGCCATTATGCCTCAATTAGATTCATAAGTCATATCCAAAAGATTAGAAATTATGGGACAATACCAAGGAGGAAATGACAACTCAGAACCTGCTGCCGTTTGAATATGTCCTCTAAGGTCAAATGTTGGGAACTTTATGCGCAAGGACACAGTGTTGGTAGGCGTGACCTAATAAAATCAGGGTATTGCCTCAGGAATGAATTAATCTCTTTATTACTAGAACACATTAGATATCAAAAGAGTAAGATCCTTCCGGTCTCTCTGGGCTAGTGTCCTGAGCGGACCTTGGGCACAAGCTCTGCAGCTAGTCCCACAACACCCAGAGGAAGCTCCACTTCCAGGTGCTCTGACACTCTCAGGATCAGAGGTGAGGAGGACCCAACATCTGTCCCAACACTGGGAGTAACTGGGACCGACTGGACTAGGCACACTGGAATTCCACCAGCAGAGTGGCTCGGGTTCCTTCCAGTCTCTCTGGACTGGTGTCCTGACCTTGGGCCCAGGCTCCACAGCCAGTCCCACAACACCCAGAGGAAGCTGCTGCACTCCCAGGTGCTCTAACAAGCCCAGGGTCACAGGATCCTAGAATCACAGGATCCCAGAGACAGCTTGACTCTGAGGAGTTCTGACACAACCAGGATCACAGGAAGGGCAGGCTCCAGTCAGATTTAGCTATGGCAGGTAGCACTAGAGATAACCAGTTGTTGGGGGGGGGGAGCGTAAGAAAATAAACAACACAAACCAAAGTTACTTGGTATCATCAGAACCCAATTCTCCCACCATAGCAAGTCCTGGACACACCATCACACCGGAAAAGCAAGATTCAGATATAAAATCACTTCTCATGATGATGATACAGGACTTTAAGAAAGACATAAATAGCACCCTCAAAGAAATACAGGAGAATACAGGTAAACACCTAGAAGGCCTTCAAGAGGAAACACAAAAATCCCTTAAAGAACTACAGGAAAACACAATCAAACAGGTGAAGGAAATGAGCAAAACCATCCAGAATCTAAAAATGGAAATAGAAACAATAAAGAAATCAGAGAGACAACCCTGGCAATACAAAACCTAGGAAAGAAATCAGGAGTCATAGATGCAAGCATCACCAACAGAATACAAGAAATAGAAGAGAGAATCTCAGGGGCACAAGACACCATAGAAAACATTGACACAACAGTCAAAGAAAATGCAAAAAGCAAAAAGCTTCTAACCCAAAAGATCCAGGAAATCCAGGAAGCAATGAGAAGACCAAACCTAAGGATAATAGGTATAGAAGAGAGTGAAGACTCCTAATGTAATGGGCCAGTAAATATTTTCAACAAAATTATAGAAGAAAACTTCCCTAACCTAAAGAAAGAGATGCCCGTGAACATACAATAAGCCTACAGAACTCCAAATAGACTGGACCAGAAAAGAAATTTCTCCTGTCACATAATAAAACACCAAATGCACTAAACAAAGAAAGAATTTTAAAAGCAGTAAGGGAAAAAAGGCAAGTAATATATAAAGGCAGGCCTATCAGAATTATACCAGACTTCTCACCAGAGACTAGGAAAGCTAGAAGATCCTGGGCAGATGTCATACAGACCCTACAAGAACACAAATGCCAGCCCAGGATACTGTACCCAGCAAAACGATGGAGAAAACGAGATATTCCATGACAAAACAAAATTTACACAGTATCTTTCCACAAATCCAGCCCTACAAAGGATAATAGATGGAAAACATCAACATAAGGAGCAAAACTACACCCTAGAAGAAGCAAGAAAGTGATCTTCCAACAAATTCACACAAATCTAATTCCACCTCTTACAACAGAAACAACAGGAAGTGACAATTACCTTTTCTTAATATTTTAATATAAAAATTAACATTACCAACATATCCTAATTGATTGAAATCCAAAAATATGAGGAATTAGAAATTTGTTGATTGTCATCCATTGGTCTCTCTAATTTGGTAATTGGAGAAATAGGTCCAATATTATAAATCTATATACACTTTCAGCTTGTTTGTGACAGTGTCTTGCTGTGTACAACATAAGGGTCTTGAAATCTTGCTTCTCCTATCTCAGCCTCTCTATTAGTAGTATTGTTTATTTCATGTTTTAACACTATACTATGGTTTTCAGAACAGAATATATATTTCAAAAGTATTTATATACCCAAGGGAGACATAGACAATTAACTTGGGAGGTGGCTTGTAGGAAAGAGACCAACAAAGAGTGAGACTGAATGCTTTGCTTGACATTTCTAGCTCTTGTATCAAGTTTGAAGAGGACTTTATAAGTTACTCTTTCTCTGAGATGAATGTTTTTCCAAATTATCACAGTCAATGAACCAGATTCTTACCCACACCTAATGTCTGTGCCACCCTCCAAGCAGAACCATTGTTCATTGAAACAGCTGGTGAATGACTTTATGGATAGACCATCTTAATACACACACCATTTCTTAAATGAATGTGACCTGTTTTCTTTCTGAGAATAAAGTCACTCATTCAAGTCAAATAGTTTTGACCATAGCAGGAAGTCTGTATCCAAAAATCATGCCTACAATTCATTCCTTGGCACAGCAGAACTGTAAACTCTCAGCTTAGCTATGATGGAGGTAAAATCCTTTGGTAATGTGAGGATTATTGAAGTACAGCCTTATTACAATGAAATCCAACGTCTAAAAATTGTTCTTATTTTGGGCTTGTACCACAGTAACAGCCAAGATTTTAAACTCTACTAAATACAAAACAAACAAACAAACAAACAAAAATACTTTATATATTTCTGTTCATTTAATAGTGATGTATTACTTTGAAATATACAGTTAATATATTTGGAGTTATTTAAAATTTATATTGAGAAAAACGTATGTATTTTCAGTATTACTGTAGACAAGCATCTACATAAGACTGTTAAATTGATTATTGTTTTATATCAAACAACTTTCATAATACTCATTTTTATTGTTATAATATTTTACAAATTTTAAGGAATATGACAGAAAAGGTAGGTATTGAAGGGGGGGTCTCTGGGAGGAGTTGGGGTACAAAAGGGAAACAAGAATGTGATTTAATTCTATTTTCTTAAAATGTTTTTAAATGTTAACAAATTCAGATAAATTGAAATCATGTAACTTTTCTCATCATAATGCAATAAAAGTTTAAAAAAAGAGTAAGATATTTTAAAATAGAGATCAGCCTTCAACTTACTCTGTTATGTTTCTTGCCCTTTGGTTTTCTCTGGGGGCAGGGCTGGCAGGGGGAGACCATAGCCTAGAAACCCTCATAAGATGCCATCCTCTTTGTGTTGGGTTTCCTAGCCTCCACGATGCTAAGAAACTCATCTCATTCTTTATGAGTCTCTAGCCTGCAGCATTCTACTATAGCAACTATAGCGAAACCTACCAAGAAGAAGCTACCATGCCAAGCGTCATAGGTTTTCAGCTGACATCACAAAGGGTTAGACCCTAGAACTGAGAGTCAACTAAAAATAGACCAGTTCCGTGAAGAATGAAGTTCAGATTTGAGTAGCCTTAATCCCTGATCAGATTAATGATCTATCCATCTCTACATTGTTTATTGGATGGGGTTTATTGGGTGGGGGAAGGGGGTAGCAAATCTTTATAAAAGTACTCAGACTCTGTAGTGGTTATTCCTGGTTGTCAACTTGACTATATTTAAAATAAATTATAATTTAGAATTAGAAGGCTCATCTGTGGCCCTAATCTGGAGGCTGAGAGATACAAGTTTTTGACCTGAATTTTGGCATGGAGACCTTGAGGAATAGTGGCTACGAATCTCATAAGATTAACATAGAAAGTTCTGAGTTTAAGGTCATTTGGGGTTAAAGGTGTGGTGGCACACACCTTTAACCTGGGCCACACTTTTTGTTGGAGACGTATATAAGGACATTGGAAAAAGGAAGGCTCTCTCTGTTTTGCCTGCTTGCCTTGTGGGACTGAGCAATTGTTGGATTCTTGGACTTCTATTTACAGCTGCTGCCGTGACTGTTGTTGGGAGTTGATTGTTGAGAGTTAGACTATAAACTGTAAGTCATTAATAAATTCCTTTATTACATAGAGACTAAGTTTTGTGACTCTAAAAGAACCCTAACTAAGACAGTTCCCTTCTAAAGAGATAATAGTTCCACTCACTATCACTCCTAGTGACCCTCTAGGAAAATTTTTGCTTCCTGTCCCCACAACTCTAGGTTCTGCTGGCCTAGAAGTTTTGGTTCCAGAGGGTGGAGTTCTCCTACCAGGAGCCACAACAAACATTCCATTGAACTGGAAGCTCAGACTTCCCCCTAGTCATTTTGGGCTTTTAATGCCCTTAAACCAACAGGCTAAGAAGGGAATAACAGTATTAGGAGGAGTGATAGATCCAGATTACCATGGAGAAATCAGATTGCCTCTTCACAATAGAGGTAAGCAAGATTATGTCTAGAGTGCAGGAGATCCTTTAGGGCGTCTCTTAATACTTCCATGTCCTGTGATTAAGGTCAATGGGAAATTACAACAGCCTAATCCAAGCAGGATGACAAAGGATGCAGACCCATCAGGAATGAAGGTATGGGTCAATCCTCCAGGAAAAGAGCCAAGACCTGCTGAGGTGCTTGCTGAGGGGGAAGAAAATACAGAATGGGTAATAGAGGAAGGTAGTTATAAATACCAGCTAAGGCCACGTAATCAGTTGCAGAAACGAGGATTATAAGTAATATGAATGCTTCTGTCTTATTTTGTTAAAAATACACTTTTCTTCCAATTTCTTTAACATCAATTGGTATTTAAGTTGAGACACTAAAGAATGTTCCCAAGGGACATTATAAGTTTATAAATGCGTTTGCGATTATACAAAGAATAGTTATATCATGTTAGGCGTACTCATGATTTTGTTATTGTTTCATGTGGACATGAGATATTATTTGTGTCAAGTTGACAAGGGGTGGATTGTAGTGGCTATTCCTGGTTGTCAACTTGACTACATCTAAAATAAATTACAATCCAGAATTAGAAGGCTCACCTGTGGCCCTAATCTGGAGGCTGAGAGATACAAGTTTCTGACCTGAATCTTGGCATGGAGACCTTGAGGAATAGTGGCTACGAATCCCATA
>JADRCD010097267.1:0-18659 GCA_019843815.1 Montemys delectorum | reverse complement strand
GGGGGGGGGGGGGGGGGCGCCAGCATGCCGGCCTCAGTGGTCTGCACGGAAGCCGTGTCCTGAGCAGCAGGCTGCAATGAGGCCTGCCTTAGCCGTTCCTAATCTTGCAGGCCTCTGGAGCCCAGGGCAAAGCACTCATCAGACAAGGGTGGCCTTCCAAGGAAAGAAAGCCATGTGCAGAACCACCGTAGCCCCCTCTGCAAAGCCGTTCGCAGGAGGAACAAATGCTGTCTACTAGAAGCCCAAGCTGAGAGCCATTCCGTGCCCCTGCCCCAGGAAGGGGCCCCAGAGGGAGAAGCGCTGTGCTGAGCTGGCTCCTAGCGGCAGGTTCCTGCTGTCCGACACCTGTGCCCAATGCAGGCTGGAGAATCTATAACTGTTGGCAGGTGTCTAGGACCTATAGAGCAGGCCTTTGGGTAGGAAGAGATTGTAGCCAATGGCTCTAGGTTTTACCCACCTACTCTAAGCCATGGTGGTCCCAGTTAGACTCAAGTAAGCCAGAATGGCTGCTTCCATCGATAGGGTGCGCCCAGGTTGGATAAGAACTAGGGCTTAACAACCCGCTTGACCTTTCCCCTTATTTTCTCCTCTATTTCTAGGAAGAAAATCAAGGGACTGACAACAAATCAGTAGGTTTCACGGTTTTACACGCTTTAAGCTTATAATCAGAAATATAAATCTGGGTGCCAGAAGTACAGGGACACTTTGAAATGGCTTTCATTAATCACTTGGGCATGCCATGGTTCTATTTGGTTTAGTTTGACCTGGAAGGAGGGATTTCGGATACACCTGCCGCCCCTTCCTCGGAGAGGTGATGGTAAGTAGAAAAGCAGAGGGAAGAAGAATGTCATACAGCCTTGAAATAGCCAAGCGTGTTAAGCTAGTGCAAGAGAGCCACACAAGCAGTCTGTCCCGCTAAGTTCTGTGAAAAAAGCCATGTCTGGGGAACCTCAGGGTTCTTAACCTGGGGGGCGCATATCAGAGATTTACATTATAATTCATAACAGTAGCAAAATTACAGTTATGAAGTAACGATGAAATAATTGTATGGTTGGGGGTCACTACAACATGAAGAACTGTATTAAAGGGTCGCAGCGTTAGGAAGGTTGAGAAGCACTCGTGTAGAAGGTTCTGCAGGCTGAACCCATTAGAGTGCTGTGATTGTGAGGATCAAAAGCCAAAATTATCTTTCCTGCCTCTAGTTCCCACTGAAGTCTCTTATCATCTACCTTGGCATCCGGTCCTTAACAGTCAAAGTCTTTGGAATGTTATTAACTTAGTAGATCTAACCTCTGACTAACAAAAAAGCCTAAGAATGCTACCAATTAGCACCTAAAACCTATAATGAGATCTCTCTTCTCTGCTCTAACCCACCTACCTACATGGTTTTCCCTACCATGAACCAAGGGAAAAATCCCTTGATTTGTGACTTACTTTTGGTTTTGTAACTATAAAAAGTTGAGGTATTTGTAGCAACCTGAATCTGTGTTCCCTGGCCACGGTCATTCATTTCTGGCTCAGAGTAAACTCTCTCTTACTCCCCTCTGAGTGAGAGCTGTCTTTTGCATTGACACCAATTTCTTTCTTTCTCTTTCTTTCTTTCTTTCTTTCTTTCTTTCTTTCTTTTTTTTTTCCTTCGAGACAGGGTTTCTCTTGTATAGCCCTGGCTGTCCTGGAGCTCACTCTGTAGACCAGGCTGGCCTCAGACTCAGAAATCTGCCTGCCTCTGCCTCCCAAGGGCTAGGATTAAAGGTGTGCACACCACTGCCCGGCTGACACTGATTTCTTTAGAATACACATTTGTGAAGGAAATAAAACCAAATGCTCAGGCCTGGAGAGATGACTCAGCGGTTAAGAGCACTGACTGCTCTTCCAGAGGTCCTGAGTTCAATTCCCAGCAACCACATGGTGGTTCACAACCATCTGTAATGGGATCCAATGCCCTCTGCTGGTGTGTCTGAAGACAGCTACAGTGTGCTCATATAAATAAAAGCAAACACTCCTCAAGGTGTCCATGTCACATTTTAATTACAATTCCAGTGGATCCTTTGTACTAAAAAGTCTCTTGTGCAGTCGGCCAATGCTAGCTCCACACTCACTTCTGACATCCAGATCTAATTCATGGGTACTATATGGTGCCTTCATTTCTGTTTGACCTTAATCTCTTGGTTAAGACACTGGGGAGCCAGACTGAGGCACGAGGTGCTTGGCCTTGAGAAACAACCTTGAATCCAGAGAAACTACCTTCCGAGTGGCCGCAGGACCAGCAGAGAACCCTGCCTGGCTCCTGTCCTTGTCATCCTTCCTTTTCCTTAGATGCATTTATACAAATCGTGGTGGGCTTCCAGGGCTCTTCTAGTTGAGCCTTGCATCTGAGCTTACGTCTGACCATTCTCACGGCACATCTCAGTCCCGTCAGCAAAAATTTAACCATAAGCTGAACAGGAAAGGGGAGGACAAGAGGGGAAATGACCAGATCCAGGCCCTTTGCTGGGTTTGGGACAGCCATGTCCTGCAGTCTCACTGCCATCAGGGGGCCTTCTAGCCTTCCTGGAACCTGTCAGAGTCCTGTAATTCTAGAAGATGGGACTCTGTCTTCAGTATCCATTCCCATACTAGATGCTAGGATGACAAACAGTGTGTCTACAGACTCAGCTGGCTATCCATTGGACCTCTGCGCTGATTCAGAAGAAGAGATTTCCCACTTGTGGCAGGATTGGATGGGCTGAGGGTCATCAAACTGAGCTCAGGATTGTCTGTCGCAGGCTCTGAGGCTTACTGGTGACATGCTTAAGAGGCCCGTGTGCTCTCAACTCTGAGAGACTGGGTTCTGACTCTGACTTTCTGCTTTAAAAGATAACAGCAGCCATTCTAGGCAGAAACTGAACAAGTGCAGGAAAGAACACAGGCTCTCCCACAGGAAAGACTCACACATAGGAAAGGCTCAGCAAGCCCTGTAACCACTCTCGGGGCCCACCCTGGCTGAGCTGCAAGCCCCTGGAGAGCCAATGCTTAGCATGTCCCGCTTACTGTCCTCGCCTCTGCGGCTGTCATGGGATCGAGAAGACATTAGAGAGCATTAGCCTATAATGTTCTAGTGCTGAGTGGGGTGGGCAGCGGGATTTTGTTTCTAAAACTTTGTGTTTTTCAAATTTGTATTAAGACTTTTAAATCTCTCTTCAATAATCTATAATCTTTCATTCTCTTCTTACTTCTAGATTTTTTTGTTGTTGCTGTTGTTGTTTGTTTTTTGGTTTTTCGAATCAGGGTTTCTCTGTATAGCTCTGGCTGTCCTGGAACTCACTCTGTAGACCAGGCTGGCCTCAAACTCAGAAATCCGCCTGCCTCTGCCTCCCAAGTGCTGGGATTATAGGCGTGTGCCACCACCGCCCAGCTTACTTCTAGATTTTTATTCTTTTCTGCCCTGAAATTTTATCCTCTGTCTTAGCCTCCTAAGTGCTGGGGCCACCATACCTGGCCTAATAACTAATTTCTCCATCCGTTTGTCCATCCACCCATCCCACCCATTCATCTATCCTCTCTCTCCCTCTCTCTCTCTCTCCCTCTCTCTTCTTTCTCCCTCTCCCCTCATTTTTTTGAGACAGAGTCTCACTATGTATGTAGACTAGGCTGTCTCCAAATAACCACAGAATTCCAGCATAGCCTTTCAGTGACCCCCTGTCTCTCCCTCCTGAGTGCTAGGATTATAGAACTGTGCTCCTACCCTTAACCCAATAATGTCTTAATGTGTGGCAATTTACATTGTATCTTACAGTCACCTTACATCTTTTATTTTTTAATATACAATTTAAAAAAGCTTCTTCCAGTTCTAAAAATGTGGTATGTATTAGAACTTTTTTCTCCATTGGAGACAACTTTCCAATTCCTTGAGGCAAACAGATGGAGGGATGTGTTTCATGCATGGCTGCTGCCTCATGTCGGGAGAGACTGGTGTATCTGACAGGGGCACAGGGGTGGAGGTGGGCACGGGGGTGGAAGTGGGCATGGGGGTGGAGGTGGGCACAGGGGTGGAGGTGGGCACAGCAAGCGGGGTACTCAGTGCACAGCACTGTTCTGCAGCAGGTGGCAGGGCCTTGGCAAGGAAAAAGCAGTACATGCGCATTAGGAGTGAAGGACAGGGCCTACCTTTTGGACTTGATAGATCTACAGGAAAGGATGAAAGAGACAGGCAGGAGGAAAAATAGAAAATTCGGTTAAAATTGCAGGAACATATGAACAAACGCTGTACTACAGAAAAACAAAGATTACAGATTAAGTATAAAGGGAAAATACATTAAGGTCCACATCTTCACTTGTTCGGCGCCGTCTTAACAACGGCTGATGGCAGCTCACTCCCTGGCAGCGCCTGCAGATCCCACAGTTACCATACACAGATGCACAATCCATTGCCACAGCAGGGAATAGAATTAAAGATATCTTTTCAGACTTTAAAGGAGATGGGGACCCAGAGGGCAGGCAGCTCTGGAGGGAGTGGGAGGGGAACCACAAAGGAGAATGACAGGGAGTTCTGATCAAAATACATCAGATATACATGTACAAAATTCATCAAAGAATAAACATGAAGTTACCTTTAAAAAGAAAACTGCCTTTCACACTACTATTTAACCAGAAAGTGTCAAATTTGAAGTGGGAAACTGAGTGGTCAGATTCAGAAAGGATTGATAGAAAGGCTTTATCGTCCTGGTCCATGCAGATTTACAGGAAAGAACATTCCACCAAACACTGCAGCCTTGAGACTGTGCTGAAAGACATGACAGGCTCCTTCTCCCCAACACGGTGCTTCGCTTTGGAACCGTCTTTTAATTTCAGTCTCCATTAAGACCGGGATACTTGCATTCATTTGACAAACCATGAGTCCTATGTCAGACCTTGTCAAGGGCCCAGGGCTAGAAATCTGGCATTTGATTTATATGGGAAAGTACAGGTAAATACAGTTAACATTCACTATAATATAATAAACACAACACCTCCAACCAAAATGACCGTTTGCAGCCGCATTAAGACACACCTCTTTCTGCTGGGCAGTGGTGGTGCACGCCTTTAATCCCAGCACTTGGGAGGCAGATTTCTGAGTTCGAGGCCAGCCTGGTCTACAGAGTGAGTTCCAGGACAGCCAGGGCTCCACACAGAGAAACCCTGTCTTGAAAAAAAACAAAACAAAACAAAAGACACACATCTTTCTATCAGTCCAAGGATCCCTACGATTTCCCAAAGAATGCCTACACGCTATTCTCATCTGGTGAGCCCCCGAAGCACACTCAAGGATGCTGCCCTGTTGGCTCCTGTCATCTGTGTAGCTAACCGCCATTACCAGGGAGTACGGAGTCTGGATACAGCTCCTTGTCCTAAGACCTGGTGGCAGACCTGCACCCCAGCACTTCTGCCTTTCCTGTATTTGCTCTCTGCATGTTCTGCAAAGTTCTCTTGGGGGATCCCAACTTTGGCACAGGCTTGAGGCCTCCTTGGCTCATCCAGGCTGCCCAGGCTCCGACCCCTTCCTCTATGAAAGCCATTCCCATTCAGCAGCAGCATGCCCGGCGAAAGCAAGGATCACGTTTCACAGTGTTATAACAAAATACCAACCCCGCTGGCTAAACGCCGTTCATCCAAAGCATATTCATTTCTCCTTAATCAACAACTTAAAATGCCAGTGCCCTGGGCTATCAGATGGTATGAGCTCCAGTCAGGCCTGATGTTGCTAATAATAGCCAGGACTGAGAAGACAGGCAGAGCGGTCTGTGAGGGGCTGCGGTGTTGGGCTGCTCTCACTCCTCCCTATAGCAGAACTATATAGAGACCTCTCCTCCCTATAGCTCTCTTCTCCAGAACTAGCAGAACACCCTGGTGATTGATTGCTAGGGTTGGGGCTGGGGCTCAGTGTGGACTACTTAGCATCTATGAGGTGCCAACACTTGTGCATATGCATGCGTGTAAGCATACATGTGTACCTCCTGGACGAGGCCAGATCAGGGACAGCTATGGCTACAGCTATTGCCTCTCTTCCTATGTAGTACCTGCTGACAGGTGTGGGCTCTGTTTCTGGCAAATTCTGCCTCAAAGGCAGCGTGAGAAGATATTTAGTGTTCAAGGCCAAACATCCTTCTGCTGAAATAAAAGGTGTAATAAGGACTCACGGATTTCCCCCTTGGTGGCAGGCGCGGCCACACTCACAGCTAACTGCCCAGGGGTTTGTAGAAGCTTTTAAAAATATAGTCGTACACATATGCCAATCAATGCTACCCATCAGTAAGAATGGATACAGTTTAAAGCATCACTCAGTAGATGCGTCCGCATATGCCACACAACTCGCCTTGAGCTCTGTGGGAATTTTACATCTTGGTGAAAGTCACTCAGGACACCATGCTCGCTAACAGGTAGGAGCACGACGTGGGGCTAGCTCACAGCCTTGCCATATGCCATGGCCCTGAGCCCTTGGTTTGTCTCTAACTAAGAGCTGAAATGGACAGCTGTGAGGTACATTATGGACAGAAAGGACAGTGGGACATGGAGTGCAGCTGACCCCCCCAGAACTAGCAGAGCAGCAAAACACCCTGGGAATTGTGGCAGATTGCTAGGGCTGGAGCTGGGGCTCAGTCTGGAATACCTAGCATCTATGAGGACCCCGGTTCGATCCCCATTACTGCCAAAAGGAAAAAGAGAAAGAGAGAGATATCAAAGGACTGTGGGAGAATCGGGGTGAGGGGAGAGCGGAGGGGTCTAGGGCAGTGGGTAGCAGCCTTGGAGGGGGTACTCCCAGAGGACTCCTGGCTCTGCAGATGACAGGAGCTGCCCTCTGTAACCCTAAGAGACGGCAGCCTCCAGCCCCAGAACTACCTACCTCGCTATCCAACTACCCTGTGGTTCCCACAGTCAAAGGAAAGGCCTGCACACAGTAGGCCCACAAGTGTCTACTGAATGAGCAGAATTATTTCACAGAGAAAGTGATAGCAGGTGGTCTGAGAAACAACTGGGACTTGGTTATTAAAAAAAATAAAAAAAGCCGGGCGGTGGTGGCACACGCCTTTAATCCTAGCACTTGGGAGGCAGAAGCAGGCGGATTTCTGAGTTCGAGGCCAGCCTGGTCTACAGAGTGAGTTTCAGGACAGCCAGGGCTACTCAGAGAAAACCTGTCTCAAAAACAAACAAACAAACAAACAAAACAAAACAAAGTAAATACATAAATAAATAAATATTCAGTTCTAAAGAAACTACCCAGCTTGTATGCTGCAGTCCTGTAAGCTGAGGAGCTCGAGTTGGGATGTTAGGCCTGAGCTGGGTGGTGCCAGCTCAGAGGTTCGAGACAGTGGCCTACAAAGTAGTAGGGTCTCCTCTTATTTTCCATTTGTGGGTCCAGATATTTGTCTCTGGTGAGCTTCCTGAAGATGCTTCCTGGTGGGAGCAGTCTGACAGGTGTTCACGGGGTCCTGATTCCCCTTGGGCCCACATGACCCTCGGCCAAGAGACTAGGGGAGGACGGCCCTTCAGCTAACTCGAGGGCCTGTTAATCACAGTTCATCTGGAAAAAGCCCAAGTAATTAACACAAAACCCAGGACCACTTACTTTCTGATTTTAAAAAGATAAACCTGCTCAGAAGGGAGACAGATGCTAGGAAAACACGGACCCCGAGATTCTCCCAGAGAACTAAAAGAAAAAAAAAGTTATAAACACACACACAAACACACACACACACACACACAAAGCCAGGTGGTAGTGACACACACCTTTAATCCTAGCACTTGGGAGGCAGAGGCAGGCGGATCTCTATGACTTCGAGGCCAGCCTGGTCTACAGAGGAAGTCCCAGGACAGCCAGGGCTATACAGAGAGACCTTATCTCATCAAACAAAAAAAACCACCCAAAAGTACCAACTTCTAAATGTAAAATAACAATGACTATAAAACGCATTACACTCTTGAAAATTTTTCCTTTGTATTCGTAACCGGAAAGAAAAAAAGGAGGAGTCACTTTCCAACACTGGTTTACTTTTCTACTCGCAACTTAGCATAAAGGAGACGCTTGCTAAGCCTATTTAAAGGTCATCCTGTGATCACCACAGCACAGGGAAGAGGTCTCCTCACTGTGGTGACTGCCCTGACTACCTTCCCCCACACTGGGCCTCTGGTACCCCCTTTTGGGGTACGGCTGCGGCTCCCAACATTCTACAGCCACCCACGCACTACCTCGAAGTTTCCTTCCCCAAATCAAGTCTGGCTCCATCCCTTCTTCTGTTGGTATATTTCCTCCTGGGGTGGCAAAGTCCCCAGGCAGAGGACAGTGAACTATCACAAGCTGTGGCTCAGCCACCCCTAACAGTCCATGTGACAGGTTTGGGACTTGTGGATCTGGTGGAGGAACCTGCTGGTCTGAAGAGAACCAGGAACCTCAAGCTTCCATCTGAAGGTGGACAAATGATGGACATCAGCTGGGCTGCATTAGTAGAACCAGAACCTGTGCATGAAGGACCCCTCCGGCACCTGTTTCAAATCTTCTTCATGGCCGAGCTCCGCAGCATGTGGCTGGAGCAAATACTCCCTCAGAGGGATCATTTACCAGTTAGAGGAAAGACTGTGAGGAAGCCAGAACCCTAGCATTTATTTGTTCCTTTGCCTACTTATTTCACTGATAGATACTACATAAGCCTCAAAGCAACTTTTTCTTATTAAAGGAAAGAAGTTGGCCAAATCAAATTAAAAGGAAATCATTTTTCTCTTTTCTGGTTCTGAGAGGATCCAGACCCCACTCCCCACTCCGCTGTTAGAAGCCCAAACTCAGTCCTCTCCAGCTCTTCTCAGCTAGAAAGCTGTCCTAGGAACCACGACTGAAGGCTGGGAGCATCTCTCAGGCTCCAGTAGGCCACCCGTTGGGCAGCCATGTCCAGCATCAGAGCTATGTGCACTCTAGGGGCCAACCTGGAACAAGAACTACAAGGAGCGCACACATGCCAAGCAGGAGTAACGCTAAGGTGGACAAGGACGAGAGCAGGTGCTCAACAGTAGCAGGTAGCCCATCTTCACAGTCCTGACAGAGAAAGAGCCAACCTCGGAACGCTCAGCCCCCATTACCTCTTTCTGCTGCCGTTCCAGTTCCTTCATCCGGATCTCTCGAGCCTCAGCGCGGGCCGCACGCTTCGCTGCAAGCCTGGCCTCTGCCTGAAACAGACCCAGAAACCTTATTAGAGAACAGACCAGGCAACTTCCTGGTACATAGTTAATGACACGGTAGAGAGAAAATCTTGTTTAGGGCTTAACAAGCACACCATGTGATTCCCAAATGCACTGGTGAGGCAGGGTTGTCAGGAGTAGGAAGAGGAGCGGCTGTGAGCCCAGGAGCTCCGCCTTTATCTAGTTTTAAACAGCAGGGTGGGGTCCGCCAAAGTCCAAGAACCTTCCATGGGAAATCTCAGAAATAAATAATTCCTATGTTTTTTAAACGCGTGCGATGCTGAGCCGAGTGATCAAATCCGGCACCATTTTGTTCTGCCTTGCTCAAACGTTGCCTCCCTTTCTTCAGAGTTTCCACATCTTATGTACTACCTGCCTGTTAGTTACAGTTAGCTCCGCGCCAGCAACAGCCAGCACCTGCATTGAGGTTGCCTGCCCTCGTTTGTCTTAGCAATGGCCCCCAAGCACAGGGACTGGTGATTCTGACAGTCCCCATATGCCAAAGAAGAGGCTAGAAGCACTTACTTCCCTTTAATGAAGAGGTGAAAGTTTCTGACTGCAAAAAGGAAAGGAGAATCATGTGCTAAGACGGCCACGGTCTGCAACATTGTTGTTACTATCTTTCTGTGCCCCGCTTAGAAATAAAGCTACGTCATAGACACGTGTGTCTAGGAGAAACAGCTCAGCAGAGTCTGGTATCATCTGCTGTCCCCTGAGGACAGGAGGGCGACCACTGAGCCCTAACTAAACACCAGGTGGACGCTGTCCTAAGCGCTTCTTTTATGTTGTATGACACACTCCTTAGCACTCTCCGGTGTCAGAGTCAGGGGCTCCTGTGGGGCCTCAGTCTGTCAGCTTCACAGACAGACAGATCTACTCTGTGGGACTCCCGCCCAATCCCTCTTGGCCCACCCTGATGGCCTATGACTTCTCTCTCCCCTGCAGTGTAAGAAGCTCGGGTTCTCCCAAGGACACAGTGGAGGGCTCTAGATGGTAGAGCCCCCTTCCCCCTCTCCCATCAGAACACATCTGACTAGGCCAACTAAGGGGTCATAGATGGCCTTTTGACCCCTTTGCATGTCTATAGATCATGTGAATGGTCTTATCTCATGCAACCCAGCACTGAGGGAAGTACAAGGTAGAATTCAGGTTTTCTCTGGTATCAAGGCACGCCTTCTTGTCTGTCAGGTAAGCTCCCTTGATACGAAGTCAGTAATTCTTCAACCCACAGCTCTGGAGTTTTGCAATGTCTCACCCTCCCTGGGTCATTATAAAACAGCACTCTCTGGGTAGTCCTCAACTGGCTAGTGGGGCCAGCCAGTAAGAAGCAAGAGCCTAAGCATGTCTGGCTTTCTCAGAGGAGATAGGTACTGAGAGCTGACCTGCACACTGCCTCTCTGACCGTATGTGTGTGTGTATGCATGTATGCATGTATAGACATATATATACATGCATACACACATACAATATGTACACACCAGAAGACAAACTGGTCCTTCTTTCTCTTTTTTTATTTTTTCATGGTTGATTCTTTTAAAAGACAAGGTCTCACTATCTCCATAGCCCAGGCCAACTTGAAATTCACCATCCTCCTGCCTCAGCCCTCCCACCCCCGGCATGCTGGGATTTCAGGAGTTCACAGTCATGCCCATCCCTGATCTCTTTCCATCCTAATCTAAGCTGAGTCACAAGGGATTTCTTTCTAACTTCCGAGGAATTGACTTCATAGCAGACTTTGTGTGGCTCCTTATCAGTCCACGTCTTTCAAATCAAAGGGCAATCAACACCTTGAGCTGAGGCTGGAGCTGGGCTGGGACTGGAGCACAGTGGTGAGGTGCTGCCTTCTCATGGCTATATCAGAACTGGGCAACTTAGTATCATTTTAAAGATTCTACACCAGTTACATGACCCAAGTGGGTACTTGAGGTCTGTGTGTGTGTGTGTGTGTGTGAAGAGAGTGACAGAGAGAGAGTATGTGACAGAGAGAGAGTGAGAGAGAGAGAGAGAGAAGAAAGCTCCTTAGATTCAAGACCTACCCTTGGGTGAGAAGGCAGACACATGGCCCTGGGCCTGTTAGCTCCTTTCTAAGAAGGCAGAAACTAGGGAAGAGTTTTGACAACAGTGTTTAGTCCATCAGCTTGGACAAGGAGTAACAGGGAAGGGTTTGTGAAAAAAGACCAGAAGGGTAAGAGGGGGCAGAGGGAGAGAGAATTTAGTTGTCAGAGTTCTAGAAAGGCCTACAAGTTCTAGGAGGGCCACCAGGACTACACTGACTGGTACAGAGGCTCTCTACATAGGCACCCATTTAGGAGTTCCCTTGAGTGTGTGTGGGTGGAGTTGTGAGCATGAGGAGGTCACTCCTGTCCCTACATAACATTACATGGCAGAGAGAACAGTACAAATTAAGGGCTTTCATCGGCTGACCTTGAGTTGAGCAAAACGAACTTAGATGAGGCCTCTAAGAGAAGATCAGCGCAAGCCTTTTGCTGGTCTTGAGGAAGGAATCTGGATGCCATATAAAAGAGAGGCGTGTGAGGGGATCCACGGGCTGTGAATCGTCCCCAGGTGAAAGCCAGCAGGAACAGGGGCCACTGTCCTATAACCTCCAAGAAAATGAAGGGCCTGGAAGCACGAATGAGCTCAGAAGAGGATCCTGAGGTCCAAAAGGACCCAGCTTGGTTAGCTGTTAACGATAGCCCGTTAGACCCAGAGCACAGCAAGGTGAGGCCTACAGTCCTGACCTTAGAGCTGGGAAGTCAGATGAACACTATTCAAAGCTTTGACTCTCTGGGTACTCATTACAAACCAACAGATGCCCTCGCTTCTGAGATGACATTTGCCTTTGTTGGCCTCCTCTGAGCTGGGGGTGCTGGGTACCTCATACACATACTATGCCACGATACCTGCTCAGCTAGCTCCTCATTCCATCGGGATTGATTCCTGGCACTGAGCCAAAGTCTCTAAATGGGGTGCACACGCCAAATGAACCCCTCCCCCACACACACACCAGGATACAATTCTCATTGTGGTACACTTCGGCCAACATGCACCCTGTCCTTGAGGGGTAGTGGTATTACAAACTGTAAAGCCACCAGCCCTGCCTCGAGGAATATAGGCATGGGCTGGTAAAGGAGCCATGTGAACAAAGCCTGTTATGTGCCAGCTACTCCTGATATCAGGATTTAGAAGATTAGTCTGTAATTCAATACATCTTCAGGTCCTTGTAAACTCCTCCGCTTTCGGCACCCACAGCTCTTAAAGTGCCCTCATGACTTGTGGGGAGACGGAGCCTCACACAGTACAGGAGACGAAGGCAGTTGTCTTGTTTCCTGGAACCTGCCCAACCCAACACCAGCAGACAGAGGAGCCAAGCGCGGACACTGACCCAAACCCTCTACGTGTGACTGGGCATGTCTTCATGAGACAAATCCTACCTACACGCAGTGCAGCTCACACGAGCTTGGAAGCCAAAAGGAATCAGCCAATGCTTCGGAGGCGGCGGCGCACTTCCTCCTATTCAGACACACCGCCAAGAATGGCAACATACGGACAGGAGCAGGAGGATGACAGTCATGAATAGGGTCCCTACTGAGTCACCAGGGAAGGCTGGATGTGACCCGGTTGTGAAATGGACTGAAGTACAAAGCAGCCAAGGTCCACGGTGTGGCACCTGGCCTCCAGGGTCATTCCCTGTGTACAGTGCAAAGCCCTGGGCTGCCCTCAGTGTGCCCATTGTCCAGGTGGTTCTCGGGGTCATCAGCTGCCTTGGGCAGGGGCTTCAGGGTTGTAGCGCAAAGCTTTCCTGGACAGGTGCTTTGCCAGAACACAAAACCAAAGCATGAGGTCACAGACAGGTTTAAAACTCTCCAAGGCACAACCTTCCACTTGCTGCCGGTAGCCTGTAGGGGTCTAGGGGCAGTTTCCTCAGGAGCACTGCTGGGGACTGTCTGCCTCTCCTCCATAGGCCCAGACCACTGGGGCTGCACAGTCTCGGGCATGCTGATGCTCTCCCAATGGCAAGAGGAACCTTGCCACATGGGAGTACACGTATGTCTTGGAATATCAGACCCTTCCTTTTCAGGCTGTGGGAAGGTAGAAAAGGGAGGAGGGGGTGCTGCCAAGGAAGGACCCAAAGCCCAAAGCCATGTTCACTGGCTGCTGGAAAGTGCACCTGGTTCTGTTGGTTGCTCTAGAACCTGTCCAGGTATAAGTACACCCATCGTGGCTCTTCATCTTGGTTCACGGGCAGGGCAGAGGTAGGAGGTGACAGGCCCAGGCTCCCTGTGACAAGCCGCAGGCTAGCTAGCTTCTTGGGAACTCCCAAAGCTACTGGCTCAGAATGTGAGTTTCCTCTCCCCTTCTATGGGCTTGTGGCTGGCACTCCCCTAGCAGCAGTGGGCCCAGGCCTGGGATCCTATAAACAGCTTTCATAGGCTGGGCTTTTAAATGGAGGCACTCTCGAGGGTGGGGACAGCCAGAAAGGTCCCATCAATCACCAACGCTGCCTAAACAATTCCACAAAGCTGATCTGACTCCAGACTCCTCTTGACACCCCGTAAAACCAGATTCAAATCCAAGGGCACGCCTACCTGGCTGAGACAGACAACCCAAGAACACATCCACCCCGGGTGACACACACAATCCAGGGACACACCCATCATGGATGAGACACACACACATCCAAGGACACATGCACCCGGGTAAGAAGGACGGCAAAGAGAGCCCCAGAGAAGCCCAAGTCTGACCCAAGGCCTCGGGTCTTCTACCTACCGCCCCTAACGCCAGCCCTACGGCTTGCTGCGGGGTCCCTTGGCCAAATGTCCCGTTCACTGGCTAGCTGCAGGAAATCATTTCCGCTGAAATGCCTTTTGTGGGCTACCTAGCTGGATATGTGACAGCCCCAGGGACAGGCTGGCAGAGGCTTCAGAGAACTGTTTGATGAGAGGTCAGTGGAATGTCTTGATGATCAGTAAAGTATGCACTGTGGGTGTCAGTGAGCAATCTCGCTGGCCCACATAAGTATTCCTGAGGCTCCTGACTGGGGCTCCTCTGGCCATGGAAGAAGGCTAGACACATGATTCATGTAGTGTGCTCAGCTAAGGTAGGTCTGCAGGAGGTCCATCCCTCACCCTCAGGGAGTCCTCTAGCATCCAGACATAGTTCGAGCCAGTCCTGAGACTTGTGGACTTCCCTGAGACTCACGTCTAATAGAAAAACTATGCATGCCAGGCCCTCTGCCCCTCTGGACATGGTACCGACTGACACCAGGGGTCCCACAGAGTCTATAGAGCTGGAAAGACTTACATGCAAGTGTCACAGCTCTCAGGAAGTTCTTAAGAAAGGAGATTGAGACAGTTTTGGTCTCAGGTCACTTCTTCCACCAGGCTGAGGGAGCCTTCAGGCCTGCAAAACCAGCTCCCATCCCTCCGTCCACAGACAGACTCCCTGCACGTGGTCCATAGGCAGCTCAGTCCTGCAATGTATCTGGTGGTAGGATGCAACATTCTCCTCTTTCAAGAACTTCAAGGGGGCCCCAGGGACACCAGCATCTCCTTGGTCTGTCTCCCACGGAAATGATGCCCCATGCATCTACTTAGATGTAAAGATGTCACTTCCTAGGAGGAGTGCTAGGGCCACATTCATTGAACCCTCCAGGATTTAGAGTTGAGTAGAATTGACAGCATTTTCATCTGGGCATATGGCATCATGACATTAACTGTAATCTATGGCCATTTCAGAAAACTTCTAGGGATGCAGTGGAAGGTCCCTTGTGTGAGTGCAGCAGCAATATCATGGAGCTGAAGCCTAAAGTGGCACACACACACACACACACACACACACACACACACACACGCCCCCAAATCACTGGCTTGGTTTAGAATGAGGCAGGAGGCTCCATCCAGGCATGCTCCATCCCTGAGAGAAGGAACAAAAGCCTTCCATGGGAGCTTGGAAACTCTGGAGTGCGCCCACCCACACCCACATGAGCATGGCTGACAAACCCATGGTGGTTTCCAGACCGGGTGGAGGTTGCACAGTGACAGAATCCCTTTCCTGAGTTGCCTTGGTTACAGGAAGCAGCAGCAGCTAGCTACTGACTTTTGTTTCTAAGGAAACCCCCACAGCTTATATTCAGCAGACTCTAAAAACAGTCTGCCATTGAGGGCAGCCAAGTGAGTGCTTGGGGTGGGCACAGGAAAGGGCAGGCATTAGCTAGGCACCTCTGCAACAGTGGCCAAGGCTGGCCTCTTCCATGTTACTGACTGCCCGTGTCCCTGGGCTGGCCTATGTGTCTCATCCCATTCTTTAAAGAACTGTTCATCTTTCCAAGATCTACCTCTCTCATGGGGTTCCCAGGTGCAAGTTTGAGTGAGGACACAAATCACTCTCTATTTTTTGATAGAGGGTCTCTCACTGAGCCTGGAGCTCACCAGCTTGACCAGAGTGGCTGGCCTGCAAGCCCCAGGGAGAGACTCCAAACTCAGGTCCTTTCGCTTGAGCTAGAAAGCATTTTGCTGTGTCTCTGAGCACAGCTTTCTGATGGCATTCAGCTATACTAGTATACTGCCCTCATGGGACTTGAAGCTCAGGCCATAAGATCAGTGGGGTCCCAGAAGGTTCCTCAGTTCCCTGGAAGGGACACAGGGCATAGAGCTGAAGCTCAACTTCCTCAGTAGAATGTCTTTAAAAACACTATCAGAAATCACTAAGGTGAATTATAGGCTCTAAAATGATCCTTTAATGAAAAATCGGTTACTTTAGCTCCTAGCAAGGCCTACAGGCTCCCAGGAGGTATTACGCTGCTCGGTGCTTGAGGGACCCAGTAGGCAGCCCCAGAGGTGCCCAAGGCTGAGTTGCGTTTTCTTATGGGAGCTGAGTTCCTGGGTAGAGGTGGAGAGGGTGTCAGCAATCCTGGCCTGGAGTGTGAGTTCTACCACAGTTCTGGAACAAAGCTTGGTCATTCAGTTGCAAACATGTTCTCTACTTCAGAAGTAAGAACCAGGCGACACCATTTCTAAGAGAAATGGGTTTCTTGAGGACCAGGATGCTTACTGTCTTAGTCAGGGTTTCTATTCCTGCACAAACATCATGACCACGAAGCAAGTTGGGGAGGAAAGGGTTTATTTGGCTTACTTCCACATTGCTGTTTATCACAAAGGAAGTCAGGACTGGAACTCAAGCAGGTCTGAAAGCAGGAGCTGATGCAGAAGCCATGGAGGGATGTTCCTTACTGGCTTGCTACTCCTGGCTTGCTCAGCCTGCTCTCTTATAGAACTCAAGACTTCCAGCCCAGAGATAGCACCACCCACAAGGGGCCCTACCCCCTTGATCACTAATTGAGAAAATGCCCCACAGCTGGATCTCATGGAGGCACTTCCCCAACTGAAGCTCCCTTCTCTATGATAACTGCAGCCTGTGTCAAGTTGACACACAAAACTAGCCAGTACACTTACCTAACGTACACGACATCCTAGGTCATGTCTGGCACCAAGGGGGCTGAAGACAATGCATACCACACTGGTGACAGCAGAGCCGTGACTAAGGCTCAACCAAAGAGGGCTGCTTCTTCTTAATTTAGGGGTCCCCTCCAGGACCCACATCTAGGCTCTACACCCTCATCTCTGTCTGTCCCATTATTCTAGACTGTTCCCTGAAACCCACTCCAAAGGTTGCACCAACTGTTGACACTGTTCTTTCTAAGAAGCCTGAAAACTGCAGACCCCAGACTCGGAACAGCTTGTCGCAACTTGTGGCACGCTACTGTCCACCAAGCTAAAACAGCTGCTGTCTTCCTCAAGTAACTGTGCCTGCCGGCAGGATCTGGCTGACTGTTGGCATTCCTTAATGGGAGGGAGTGGAGAGTCCTTGGAGATCACCAGTCCTCCCAGCCACGAGGATGCAATTCTGTCCCTAATTGCTCCTGGCTGTGGGGGTCTCAGGAGGTGCTAGGATATATAGGGAATATATAGGCTAGAGAAGGTTAATCTAAAGGGACTCCCATCTATGTGGCTTTAGAGAAGCCATCATTCATGCTGAGTAAGGTCCTTCCAGGGCAGCTGCTTTCCAGTCAGCCATATTCCCTCATCCATGATCTCTTTCCGTAAGCTAAATAAATTCTTTAGTTCCCAAGGTTGAACTTCAGTAAAATGGCACTTTGATTTATCGATGGGACCTTGGGAGGAAAGGGAAGATATGGCTCACATCTCCTCAGGCAGAGAATTCTCACAACACAACCATTCTTGTATTTGACCAACATTCCTGGCAACAGCTATGGAAGAAGCCTCATTCTAATTCAACAAACTTGTCAGTGTGGGTTAGAGGAGGAGCGGTGCCTCTCGGATCTACCAGATAAAGGCTTAAGTCACAGTGATGCGTGACTGACAGAGACTTGGAGTGTACCTCTGCATGACCTGGTGTTCAATCCTGTAAAACAGATTCACAAGTAACATCTAATGTCAGCAGACCTTAAAAAAAAAAAAAGCAAAACAGAGGCTCCTAACAATCTTCCATTCCCACCATTCTCTGTCTTAGTTAGAAAAAGAGAGTCCAGTCAACATCCTCTCTTGTGAAAATTACCAGACACAGAAAAGAGTAATAAGCTGGGTGTGGTACCACATGCCTGTAATCCCAACGCTTCGGAGCCAGAAGTGGGGGGACCAGGAAATCTTGTCCGTTATATGGGACCTTGTGTCAAAAAAGGGGTGGGGGGGTCACCCACACAGAGAAGAAGGGGAGGGGGGAAGGGTTGTGTGTGGGAGGGGTGACTGGAGCGGGCAGTGAGCGGGGATGTAAAGTGAATAAGTAAAAAAAAATAATAAATCAAAAAAATAAAAACAAACAAACACAAGGAGTGGGGGTACCCGAGTGATGAAACCCCACAGCTGCTGAGAGAAGTTGATGTCAGTGGTGACAGCAACTGGAGCGGAGGCAACTGGTGACATGTATGCTCCCTGCCAGGCTAGCCTGAAGCATGCTATATACAGTTGTGTCACAGTCAGCACTAGTTTCAAGTCAGCTGACCAGGGGCCTGAATGCCCCACCACCTGTCAGAGGGGACTCATCAACCCTCCTGACTTTCTCAGTCCCCATTTGCTCCTTATCTATAAATCGGAGGTAGCTAACTGTCTACTCCTCTGTAGTAAAGGCTGGCACCTCACCAGGGCTGACTCAGCAGGGGGTCTGGTAAATTTAGCTACTTTTTTATGACTTATGAAGTGTCTTCCATGACAGCTACTGACAGAGGGAGAGATGCGAAGGCAGTACACTCCAAGTTCAGCAGTGCAAGAGACACACACTGGTCCTGGGGAGGTTACACAACGGGAAGGTGCACTACACCTCCACCTCGCACTCACTCAGCCTTCTCCCTCTAGGAAAATTCTCAGTAATTTCTAAAACTAGATACACCTGTGCATTCCTGTGAAGGCTAATTTCTCTCTCTCTCTCTCTCTCTCTCTCTCTCTCTCTCTCTCTCTCTC
>JADRCD010097262.1:0-10000 GCA_019843815.1 Montemys delectorum | reverse complement strand
CTGTGAGTGGGATGTAAAGTGAGTAAGTAAAATAATAATAATAAAACAGAATCTGACATTACTGCTGTAAATCTTAGAACAGCAATTATGGGAGACTACACGAAAAAGAGTAACAGAAACATTCATTGGCAGATTTAAGTGAAACAACAAGTTTAGGGAAAGTACTTTATAAGACTTAAATTGTAACAGCAGTGTGATCTGAAGATGATATGCATAGACTGAAAAGCAAGTAGAGAGAAATGAACATTTACCACTGTTCTCTGGTGGATTAAAAGCTATGTTTCTGGTTATACTCACAAAGATAACCAACCAGTGGGCAAAGAATGTAGTCTTAGATTGAATTTTAACAATTGGTGACACCTAATAAATGCCAGACCAGAGATGAGAAGTTGGGCATGTTAGGGTTATTAAAAATTAAAGCCAAAGAGACGTTCAGAAAATTGGAAATGGAACAAGCTTACTCAGACTGCTGTCTCCAATCCGGATGCCTAATCATGTCTTGCATGTGATCAAGCCTTGCAAGAGATAGATGGAGAAATCAAAAGTATGTCATTAATGCAGAAACATTAACATTCATTTAACTCATGCTGTTACTGTATCTAATCCAAGTGAAAAGACATTAGCTAAATGAGAAGTAGCTGTGATACTGAACTTAACTGGATTAATGTTACTGCATTACATTGAGAATTAGCAGTCTCCCTAACTACACAAATTGAGACTTGAAACGAAAAATTACAAAATGGCCACACACCTGCCTTCTTTCCACTTTACCCCTGCTTCCCTCCTTTCCTGTTCTCCCTTCAGCTCACTATGTAAATGATACTACTCTTTGTTCTAAAAACAAAACAAAACAAAACAAAAAAACCCAAAACACCAATCATCTATAAAGTGAGGTTGAACAATATCTTCAGAAGTTAAGAGCACTTATTCTTCTTGCAGACTTGAGTTCAGCCAACCTTTGGATTGAGCTCGGGGCCCCTAATAGAGGACTTAGAGAAGGGACTGAATGAGCTGAAGGGGTTTGCAACCCCATGGGAAGAATAACAATATCAACCAACCAGTCCACCCAGAGCTCCCAGGGACTAAGCCATCAACAAAGGAGAACACATGGCTCCAGCTGTATATGTAGCCGAGGATGGCCTTGTCATGCATCAATGGGAGGACAGGTCCTTGGTCCTATGAAGGCTCAATAGATGCCCCAGTGTAGGGGAATCGAGGGTGGGGAGGTGGGAGGGAGGATGTGATAGGGTGTTTTCAGGAGGGAGGGAAACTGGGAAAGGGGATAACATTTGAAATGTTATCCCCTATAATAGTTAAAATAAAAATAAAAATAACTAGTGGCTAAAAACAAAAACAAACAAAACAAAACAAAACAAAAAAACCCCAAACCAAAATGGTCAAAAAACAAAGATCTTTTCGCTTATGCTCCCATATTACCAGCCTTTACTAGAAAATCCGGGTAAATTTAATGTTTAGCTTTATCATTATGAAACTAATCTAATAAGCTAATGATACTTACAAGAAGTCTAACAAGATCTGTCTGTCTATCATCCTCCCCACATCCACCTGGTTGTCTACTGGCAATGAACAATTGCAGGGGTATCATTTTTTCAGTGGTGCAGCCACTGATATGTTTCTTTTGACCAGTAAATAGCTTCCTATCTATGCAGGAATAAGAAATTAACGAAATTTGGTGACTTTAAGAATTTTTTTTTAATTTTTGAATTTCTTGTTAGCTGTTTCTTTTGTGGTTTTGAGTTTCTCCTTCCCATTACCGAGCATCCGTTTTCTAGATTTTCTATTGTTTCCCTTACATCTGTTTATTTGAATCCTCTATGTAGTTATTAATCCTTTAAATAATAGGATTCTGTGAATCCTTTCTTTGTCAGTGTCTTAGGGTCCCGTTATTGGGGAGCTGTGCACAGCAGCAGTGGATTTTTACCTCAGATATTTGCTTTTCTTAGTTATGGTTTGTGCATCTGTGTTTTGCATATTTGGGATGGACAGAACTTTTATTATTTTGTTTTTTCCTCTTATCCAGTCGTTTTATGTGTTTTATTTTACATGAATCCTTATAGTGAATTGTCTTCATTTGGAATTATATTCCTTATTTCTATTTAGGGTAAAGGCAGTTGTTGTGGATTTGATTAATGCTTGTATTATGTTAATTGGGTTCCCAAATTGCACACAAATCCTAAAGTCTCATCTCTGTCTCCCTACCCAGCCAATGGCCACTGGCAGCCTGTGAGCTGATTAAGGCATATTAAATATAAGGCTGCAGTGGGTGTCTTTCATTCGAGAATCGAGAACATTGGGGCGGGTAGCGAGGAACTTGCACTGCTGCCACTGGGCGGTTAGAGCAGATTAATCAACTACAGCTGCAGGTTGTAGTTGTCATAAATAGTTTATCATTAGTCCTCTTGTTGCATTGTGATTCCAGGATTGTATTGTTAGATACTAAGTGGTGATAATGGCGTTTATACATCTGTTTTAGCTTTCAATTTTAATTTTATGTGTGTGAGTGTTTGTCTACACATATGTATATATACCTTGTATGTACCTAGTGTTTGTGGAGGGCAGAATACTATAGATCCCTGTAGACAGTTGTGAACTGTCAGATGGGTGGTGGGAACTGAACTCAAGTCTGCAAGAACAATAAGTACTCTTAACTGCCGAAAATATTGTTCAACCTCAGTTTGTAGATGATTTTTTTTTTTTTAGAACAAAGAGTAGCACTATTTAGTAGTGAGCTATGGGAAGGGAGGGAAGTAGGGGTAAAGTGGGAAGAAGACAGGTGTGTGGCTTACAGGTACTAGAGGTGTCAAAGGAAGGATTTTACATGTAAAATGCAGATGTCAGAAAAGCCCAGGCTCCAAACACAGGTTTGACAAGTTGCCAGGAAGTGTGCAGCTGTGAAAATGATGTAGGACAGTTACTGAAGGTTTTAGGTATATTTGTGTCAGAGTCCAAGAGTGATCTGAGGCACCACAACCCCAAGTAGTTTGTGTAGAATGTAAAAAAGATGCCAATCTTTTTTAGTGGTAAAATGAATCGGTATCTGAATTGTGAAGATGTAATTCCATACATGATCAAATGGAATATGACCACAAGTACACATTGTATTGCTGACAATTTTACAGTATTTTTTTTTTTTGTATTGTACTGTAGGTTTGCTGGGTGTAATCACTGGGAAGACTCGATTTTTTCCTTTTCTATCTTTCTAACTTAATGCATAATTATTTCAAAATACAGTTTTAGAAAGTATAGAAACAACAACATTAAACATTTAGCAGTTTTAGGAAAAGCTAAAACGACTCCTTGAATATTTTACTTTCTCTGTGTTAGTTCAGTTACCAACCTTTGAGGAGCAGCAGCTAGGGCTGACTGATGCCTGCTTGCCTTGCCAAATAATGTGTTAAACAAGAGAAAGCTAAATATAGCCTGAAGATTTCTGCTCACCTATAAATCACCAGGATTCCCTTTATGAGTCAGAAAGTAAGCCAGAGGACTTCTAGGGTCCATGCCTGAGGGAGTGAACCTATGGAAATATACACATACATACATCTGAAGTTTAGGCTTTGCTTAGATATTTTATTACTGTCTATTAATAATATATATGATTAGTTTCACTGTGACATTTCTGAATGTGATTGTAAGTAGTGTGATCACATTTACCTCTAGACCTTCTCTTGCATTCCCCTCACCTATCGATCCCCTTCCTCTTTCTAACTAGTCTCCTACTTCCATGTCTTTTACTTACAGGAGCAGAATCGGGGGTTAGAGAAGCATGAACAACTTACCATCAGCTGCATCACTGAAAAAAATATTTCCTTTTCCCCTACCAATAATTAATGGCCAATCATGTCTCAGAGAGGGATATGACTGACCACATGAGCCCTTCCCCGCCCAGGGGTTAACCTATATAAATCATCAAAGAGGGTGAAGCAAGGGAAAGAGGCATGGCCTCCTCCTCCTTTCCTAGATAATGTTGCTACACATGAAACAAAGTGGTTAATGGTTCCAAGTGTAACTCTGTGATAATGACACAATGGTAGAATACTTGTCTACTGTGTGAGGCATTGGATTTGATCTTTAGCACTTAGAAAAAATAGCCAATTGTATAATTTTATAATTCTTGTAGTTTCTACTTCAAAATGGTCTTGTAACATTTCAACTTCGTTTTAATGGGGAGGGAGGCTTGATGACCCAGCATAATCGAGCATCTTGTACTGGGTAAAGGACTTGCCATTTCTGATTATCTAACTTCTCATGGGATATTTTCCCCTCTGGTGAATGAACTGGTCATGTAACTGAATTGTCTAGATAAACCATTGTGTAAGAATGCTTAGCAAAGGAAGTTCTCTAGCTGCAGATGACACTGTGGCCTATAGAATAGAAAAGGGAGCATAATCATGCTAGAGGGGTAAGGTGGGAGTGGGTGAGTGCATGGAAGAGCACCCTCATAGAGGCAAAGGGGAAGAGGCAGAGGGGGATGGAATAGGGGAGGTTGTGGCAACCGAGAAGGGGGATATCCTTTGAAATGTAAACAAATAAAATGATTAATAAAAAAGAAAAATGTATAAAGTGTAATACAAATTAAAGCATTAAAATTATTTCTTTTATTTTGACAAAAACAAAAACAAAAGCCTCCAAATAAAATCCATGAAGACAATCAGATGAAGTGGCTGGGTCATCAAGCCTCCCTCCCCTCCCATTAATGGCAGATAAGGCCTGCCTTTGCTACATATGAATCTGGAGTCCTGGCTCCTTGCATGAATACACTTTGGTTGGTGGTTTAGTCCCTGGGAGCTCTGGGGTTATGAAGACATTTCTATTTCCATTTCTTCTCAGAACGCAGTGTATGCTAGGTACACTGAAAACTGAATGGAAGGTGTGGGTTGGTGAGCAGTGTTAACAATGACTTCAGAGAAAAAAAAAAGCAAATTTCCTAATTAATTCAATGAATATACATTTAGGACATACTAGATTGCAGACATAGATTTGAGTGCTTGGGATACATTATAAAAAAACATAAAGAGCCTTGTTCTTTAAGAACTTACATTATATTGGTGTGGAAGAATAAGGAAGAGATGGAACAATTGGCATAAATAAGTCATACATTATGTTTGAATGAGTTAAATTATATGGAAAATGTAAAGGTAGAGCAGAAAGAGAAGTTCAGAGTGAAATTGAAAAAGACACTACTAGTGTTTCTGCTGTCTGCTTCTTGTGTTCTCTATCAAAAGAATTCAGTTGAGATGGAGAGCAAAGGATAGAAACTCAAAAGACTCCAAAAGTTATAGCGAAGATAAAAGAAAAATGCTGGGTGTACCACAGTACCTGACTTCGACTGTACTACAGAACCATCATAATCACACATGGTCCTGGCATAAAAAAAAGATGTATAAGCCAGGGGAATTGACACCAGATAGAGCTTTATCTTTCATCATCTAGAAGAAGAATTTAAAATAAAGTTTCTCAAGCTAATATCTGAGACTTTGAAACTACTAAATGGAGACAGAAACACATTAAAATATTGCAAATGCAATAGTTTCCAGAATAGAATCGCAAAGCTCAGAAAATTAAAATATGACTTGACAAACAGGAGTGCATTATGTACATTAAGTCTTCTGCTAAGCCAGGCCTGCAGATGCATGATTTTAATACATGCATTCAGAGACAGAGGAAGAGGCATGTGGATCTCTGTAGCCAAGGTTACAGAGTAGGGCCCACCTTAAAAAGAAAATTAAAAAAAAAAAAACAAGCAAAACTGTTTATCACTATTCATCTTTCAAAAGGACCAATACTTAGAGTATATAAAAGAAGTTTTTAAAACTTCAACAATGAAATAACAAGGATTGGTGACTAGGCAAGTGAACTGAACAGATACTCTCCAAAAGAAGAAATATAAAAGTGCTCTAATTTTTTTTTTGTAGCAATTAGAGAAACACAGTTCAAAACTACATTGAATTTTCATCTTGAAACAAATACAGTGACAATTCTCAATACACATAAGTGTGTGCACACACACATTATTAAATACTCAGTAGTGGACAAGAGCCATTATTCACTGCTGGTGGGAATGTAAATTCGAGTAAGCACTATGGAAATCACTATGTAGGTCTCTCAATAAAACAACAGGACTACCATATGATTCAGTTATACCCTCCCTGGGTGTGTACCACAAGGACAAACAGTACGGACTCTGTATACCCATGTTTAGCCCAGCACTACTCATGATTGCTTAGTTATGGAATCAACCTAGGTGTCCAACTGTGGATGAACAAAGAAGAAAAAGCTCATATATATGCACAGGAGATTATATTCCTTTTTTAAAAAAATTAACTTTTTTTATATCCTGACCACAGTTTCCCCTCCTTCCTTTCCCCAAAATTCCTCCCCCAACTTCTCATCTTTCCTCTTCATCCGCTCCTCTTCTGATTCTCTTCAGAAAAGGGCATGTCTTCCTTGGATATAAATTAGCCATAGCATATCAAGTTGTAGTAACACTAGGTACTTCCTCTCCTATAAATACTAGACAAGGCAATGCAGCAGGAGGGAAGGCAAGCAGCAGAGTCAGAGACAACCCCTGCTCCTGTTGTTGGGAGTCTCACAAGAAGATCAAGCTACACAACTGTAACATATGTGCAGAGGGCCTAGGTTAGTCCCATGTAGGCTCCCTGTTTGGTGGTTCAGTCTCTATGAACCTCTATAAGCCAAGGTTAGTTGATTCTATGGATTTTCTTGTAGTGTCCTTGACCCCTCTGGCTCCTTCAATCCTTCCTCCCCATTTCCCACAGGATTCTCCAAGCTCTACTTAATATTTGGATGTGGGTCTCTACATAAGTTTCTATCAGTTGCTGGGTTAAGCTTCTCTGATGACAATTGGGCTAGGCACTAATCTATGAGTATAGCAGAATATCGTTAGGAATCATTTCATGGGCTCTCTCTCATAGCATGGGCCTTAAGTTTAAGCAGACTCCATATTGCTAGGAGTCTTAACTAGATTCCTGGAAGATTCCATTGCAATAGTTTTCAAGCTTATCCCAGAGATGCCCTCTGATTCCAGTAGCCTCTCCCTGTACTCTCTCTATCCATCCTCCCCTCACCCCCATGCCTAATCCCTCCCTCCCTTCACCCCCAATTTCTATTTTATTTCCTCTTCTCAGCGAGATTCAAGCATCCTTGCTTGGGCCCTCCTTGTTACTTAGCATCTTTGGGTCTGTGAATTATAGCATGGTTATTCTGTTCTTTACAGCTACTATTCACTTACAAGTGAGTACATACCATGTTTCCCTTTCTGGGTCTAGTTTACCTCACTCAGGATGATCTTTTTTTCTAGTTCCATCCATTTGCCTGAAAATTTCATGATGCTATTGTTTTTAATAGCTGAGTAGTTATCCATTATGTAGATGTACCACATTTTCTTTATCTTCAGTTGAGGGACATTTAGGTTGTTTCTAGTTTCTGGCTATTATGAATAAACCTACTATGAACATTTTTGAGCAAGTGTCCTTGTTGTATAGTGGTATGTCTTTTGGGTATATACCCAGGATATTTTCAACCATAATAAGAATGAATTAATTTGATTTCAAGAAAAACTAGAGGTCATCATGTTAAGTAAAATAAATGACTGAGAAGGCAAACTAAATTTCCCTTCATATGTAGAAGCTAAATTATTTTTATAATAAAGGCTCCAAGCTGGACGGTGATGGCGCACGCCTTTAATTCCAGCACTTGGGAAGCAGAGGCAGGCGGATTTCTGAGTTCAAGGCCAGCTGGTCTACAGAGTGAGTTCCAGGACAGCCAGAGCTATACAGGGAAACCCTGTCTCGAAAAACCAAAAAAAGAAAAAAAACCCCAAAACAACAACAACACAAAAAGAATAATAAAGGTTCTAGAAAAGTAGTAGAGAGACCCGTGAGGAAGACAAAGGGAACTAGAGATTGAAAGTATGAAGGTGGATGTCATCAATGTGGAAATGTCACACCAAGACCCATTATTATAAACAATATGAAGGGATAATTGTGATTTTAAATTTTAAATTATTTATTTGTTTTGTGTGTGTGCATATGTTCACATGTACATACATGCATGTGTGCCTGTGTGTGCTAGCACATGTGCGAAGGTCATAGGAGAACTAGGGGGAGTTGCTCTTTCCCTCCACCATGTGGGGCCCAGAGATTAAACTCAGATCACCCAGCCTAGTGGCAAGCACCTTTGCCCACTGAGCCATTTCACTGGCTCTGACATTAGAACTTTAAAAGTGAATTGGTGATGTTGGATTTGAGGTGGCTATTAGATGTGTGAGTGCATATGTTTGAGCATATGCCTTGGGTCAGGCTGTAGATTAATTTAAAGTTGATTGTCAAGTCATTCAGTTGAGTGACTGGGACAGTTATTGAAGTATTGAGGTGGGAACAAAGGAGAGCCAACAAAGAAAACAGATTCAAATGAAATTCGAGGAAAACCCAGAAGTGTATGGTGTTCTGAAAGCCAGGAGGAGAAAGGAGAAGGGTGTGATTCACTGTCAAATGCTGCCTATTGGTCAATTAGATGAGAATGGAAACTTGAAGGTAGATCTGTCAATATGGCAGTCATTGTAGACTTCACTGAGCATAGTGGTGATAGAGTAGTAAGAATGAAAGCCTGATTGCAGTGAGGTTAAGCAAGACTGGAAGGATTGGAGACTGCTGAGATAGGCCCTCCTTTGAAGAAATTTCTTTCAGAGGGAACAAAGAAACCAAGCAGTAGCTGGTGGATAAAGTGAGATCAAAAGATGTGTATGTATGCATGTGTGTTTTAAAGTAATGTATTTTATAGTTTTAAAAAGGAAATAATTTCCACCTTTAAAATTGCTTGACAAGTGCATCCTTAACGCAGATTGTGTTTAGACTTGATGTATTAAACGTAAAAAGCAATGGTTTTCAAATAAAGGTCTCAGAAGTGCTACATCAAAATCACCTGGGGATATATTAGACATGCAAATTCAGGGGAGCCTACTCCAAATGTACTGAATTAGAAGCTCTGTGTTTTAACAAGCTCTTCACAGGATACTAATGCACACTAAGGCTTGAGAGCCACTGATGCAGAACACCCTTATCAGGCAAATTTCCTTCTAAATCATAGTCAGAGAACAGCTCCATCTCTTATTTTGGAACAGAAAGTATGCTTCCCAGGTTCAAGAATCTACTTAAGGTTAATTAAGTCTCTCTTTCTCTCTACTGGAGAACAAGACGAGTCTGCTATATTGCTAATCAGAGCTTGAAATTAATAATGAATCTTAAGGAGAGAGGTTTAGCAATATTTTGTACTTTGACAGAGCAATCTCATTTCTAGTAAATTAGCCAGAACATAGTTCTCCACAAATAATGAAGCAATATGTGCACTGAAGTTATTTAGGGCAGCAGTTTTCTTAATACGAAAATATCAGAATTTAAATGAGCATTTATATGGAACTGGTTGATAGGATGCTATGTGGCCTTACCCAGAGTAAGTATAGTCTCTGTGTACTAATGGAGAATAATCTCATTGCTCTATTAATAGATGAAACATGCAAGATAAAGGACTTTCTGTGGTAGGTTGTTTATTGTTTTGTATAAAAAAAGCAATGAGTATTGCTTATTTTTAGAAAAAAAGACACAAGAAGATAAACCAAAGATAAGGGAAAATGATTAAATAAAGGAGGTGAACAGGAATAGTATACAGACATACATCCCTCAGGAGCTGTCTACTACAGTATTTGTAAGTAGCTTTACTGTGATACACTTCAATACATTAAGATGGCCATTTTATTTTTTAAAATATTTCTATTATTTATTTGTTTTGTATATATGAGTGTGCACATGCAGCACAGTGCTCCAGTGGTCAGAGAACAACTTGCTGGAGTCAGTTCTCTCTTTCAACCATATGGGTTCTTGGGCTGAACTCAGATTGTCAAACTGGGTGGCAGGTGACCTTACTCTCAGAGTCATCTTGCTGGCTAAAATATGACAGTTTA
>JADRCD010097258.1:0-10765 GCA_019843815.1 Montemys delectorum | reverse complement strand
AGGGGGAGTGATGATACATAAGAAGCTGGCTCATGGGGCAGGACAATGGAAACAAGTGTGGGGTGAGCTGTGGGGAAGCTCGCAGTGGGTCAGAAGGACTCTCAGAAGTCGCTGGTAGCCTAAATACAGTGAGCCACTCTCATCCAGCACCCCTCATGCTTGCTCCACCCACGAGGGGGTCCCAGCAGCCTCACCATCACTTTGTGCCTGCCGATGAGGTTGGGAGACTCGCAGAGCAGCTGCACATCTGACACTGTCACGGTGCATGGCTTCTCCCCAACCAGCACAGTGTAGTTCAGCTTCACGTTGCCTCCAGCCACGGGTGGGATCAGGTTTTTGCCCTGAACAAGAGGAAAGCCACCATCCCCAACCTTGAGTCAGAACCACAAATACTGGTGGCTGCCATGGCCTGCTACCCAGCATCTCATCTTATGGATGGATCAGGAAAGAGGCTGCCATTAGCAAGACGTTCAAAGAACCGGTACCTGTTAGATGTGGGTGTGTTATGAGTTTGGTCCCTAGTACTGTTAGGTAAGAGATAATAGGACCTTTAAGATGTGGAGAGGTGGAGTTTTATGACTTCCCCTCTTGTTCCCTTGTCATATGTGGTCCTTCATGAGAATGAGGAAGATTATTTGGTCTTTCCTTTCCCAGGACAATGAGATAAGTTAACTTTTTTCTTTTAGAATTATCCAGCATCATGTATTTTATAACAGTAACAGAAAACAAGTTAATACATTATATATACTAGTATCCTCTCATCCTCCCAATATGAAATCAGTGATTGATAACTGAATTGCCATTCAAAGCTTATCTGGAATACCTTTAAGATAATGGGGGTGCCAGGCTTAAGCTCCAGGATTCCCGAAGGACTGAAAGCCTCAAACACAGGGTTAGGATAATAGGTGAAGTTGGTCTTGTTGAGAATTAGCAGAGACTGGACATTATCCAGGATGAAACCAAATTCTTCCGGCCTCTCAGTGAGATCTGACTGGTGGTCAGGACCCAGGGCAAGGGCTGGAGCCTGGCAGGTCATCTCGGTAGCATTTAGGACCTCACAGATCTGCAGGAGTCAGAGGAGCGAACAGTGAGCAGCATCTCCACACCAGGACTCCTGGTGTGATATTACATAAGGTTGATATAGGAAGATTATGAAGGAGGCACCCAGGACCACACTCTTGGCTACTTCCAGACTGCACCCGGCGGGCGCCTGTCTCCTAGCTATGGCTTTACTCAGTGTGAACATGGTAATGACTAGTGAATCTGTGTAGGAACAATGGGGTAAGAATGGAACCCCGCAAACTGGAAATTATTGGTCTTTCAGGCCTATAGCTCCAAAAGCTGTAAATATGGCCATCCCAACTCCCCTATTCCATCATCCCAGGTCATAGAGGTATCCTATGACATGAGTCATGTACGTAGGCAAGGAAGGGCCTGCCAAGGGACTCACGTTGATGTGCTCTTTTCCTCCATGCTTGGCACGGATCTGTGGGTTCTGTATGAGGTCCAGATGAGTTCCCCAGACAGCAATAGGCGTGTTCCCACTGCCCAAAAAGAAAGAAAGGAGTATGCAAACTGCAAGCATAGGAGACAGAGTGGCCATGATGACAGTGGTCATCAGAATGAGCCACAAAAATAAGGATGAGGAAGCACAATTGTGTCCTTGGGGATGAGGGATGAGAAGCTGAGTGTAATAACAAGGGAAAGCATCTCAGAAGGCCAGAGGGAGGACAGTAGTGACCTTGATGATCTGTTTGTAACATGTAGATCTCATGGAGGTCCTGGCGACAGCATGGTCCCTTAGTTCTCTGAGACTTCCAAACTTAAGCTGGTTGTTTCAGTCCTGGAGTCTCCTCCCCTACACCTCACCACTCTCAGTCTTGATCTAAATAGTCCCCAGCAGACCCTCCAGTGTCCAAGCACCAAGCACAATGTTTTCCATGGCAACCCTGCTACAGATTTCCTCCTCAGTGGCTTCAGTCCAGCTGAGACCTGTGACAACCATGGTCCAGGATCAGACACCTTTTCTAAGAGTACAGGTGTGATATGATATGCACTGAGACTCAATGAGGCCTGGAGTGACACAGGACACACAACACACGTGAGGAGGACTCAAGCGATTTAGCTCAGTGTGGCCTTTCAAAGGATATTATGCTTTGTAGCCAGGAAGAAGTTGGTGGAGAGAGTGGGCAGCCCTGTGTTTGGCTGTGTCCTCCTTGGACTAGAGTGAGGAATGGCCTGATGACTAGTCAACGGAGTATCATTGACAAACTGCTGCTGTCCAAAGCAGGGTGTTATAGGTAAATCACTTCTAACCATAGTAGCTAAGATTCTTTGTCAGCTGTGCTCACATGGGTTTATATCCATCTATCTACTTTCCCATTTTTAAACTTCTCATGACTCCTCTTTTTCATTGAGTGTGTCTTACCTGTACTCATATGCTCACATGCACACATACCTCCAGCTGTGCCTGCGGGGTTCTTTCTACAGATGAGTTTTTGGTATCTAGCCCCCAAGTCCCCAGCCTTCCCAACACCAAATTCTACATTCAGTTTCAAATAACCTCATCATTGTCCCCCAAACAACCCAGGTGCTTACAGGATGCTCAGATCTACACACTGTGCAGAGCCCCGTTCATCCTCAGATTTCCTAAGTTAAAATGCTGGCATTCCAGAATGTGTGTCCAACCTTCCTTGTAGCATCTGGGGCCCTGCTAAGTGCCAGGAAGGTACACTTTTATTTCTGTGACAATATGAAGGGAAACCGAATTCAACAAAGTTGTGAATGTCCCAGGCATTGCTGCCTAGTGTCTTCAGTGAGACACAAAAGCTGTGTCACCTTCCTGAGTCATCAGGCTCTGAGGCCAAGGCCTGGCATGGCTCTCACAAACTGTTTCCCCTTCAGACTTTAGCTAAGGGCAGCCAATGGCCTTTCTCATCCCACCAGCCAGGCTGGTTCTCTCTGATCTTCAAGCAGAGGGTGGCCAACTATTTCTGTGAAGGGCCAGGCAGCAAATATTTCAGGCTCCGCAGGCCATATGGTCTCTGTCACAATAACTCAACTCCACAGTCATAAGCAAGCAACTGTAGACAATACAACCAGTGAGCAGAACCATGTGCCAATAAAATTTTATTTACAAAAATTTAGGCATCCAGCCAGATCAGGCCTTTGGGTCCCTGGTCTAAGTTTTGCCCCTGGTATAGACTTGCCCCTGCCTTAGCCAGAGCAGAACATTTCTTTATTCTGTCTTTACTAATTTCTCCAGTCCTGGACTCCTTCTGGCTGGATTTGACTGTGTGTGTGTGGGGGGGGCACTAAGCAGGAAATAGGTTGGGAGTAAAGTGCTGTTAGAGTCATCTGTCGGGTAAACAGCATGGACTGTGTCTGTTCCTTCCCATCCCAAGTCTTCACTGTGTCCCTCATGCACCCCAGAAGAATAGCTTTCCAATGATCTGAAGGGGCTCTCACAGAAGGGACAGCCTCTATGGAACCTTCTTATCCTGATAATGTCCTCCATGCTTGGAAAAGTGGCCATAGTCAAATGCCTGCAGCTCCATCTCTGGTGGGAGGTGCTCCACTCCTCACTCTAGAGATCTTGCAATCTCTCTAGGAGAATGCTCCTAAAGAGGTCCAAGAAGACCCATGGCTTGCCCCAGTAGACCATTGAAGTGCCCGACTCCCTGTCTGGGTTCTCCCTACAGCAGCATCGTATTCCCTCTTCCACTTCCTGTGTCATTTTGCTTAGTACATTTGTGTTGGGTGATGGGGAAGCATCGAGAAATAAGGACCAGGCTCTCCATGGATGATGAGTCTGTTATATGAGAGGAAAAAGGAAGGCAGGCAACAGGGCTGATGGGGAGAGAGAGAGAGAGAGAGAGAGAGAGAGAGAGAGAGAGAGAGAGAGTCAGTCCTGAGTTTCCCAAGTCATTGGGGTGATAGGCTCTTGTGACCAAGCCTAGTTTCTTTCCCTTGGGGTTTTGATGTCTGAGAAAGAGAAACTGAGGGCTAGATTCAGGGAGAAGGTTGTGGGGAATGGGTCCTCCTACCTGACAATGCTCCATTCTGGCTCAATCCGCACAATGGTGGGATCCTCCACATACTGAAAGACCAGGTCCTGGCGGATCCTGGCCCTGTCCACCTGCACAGTCACTTTCATGTCCAACACCTCCTCTGAGGATGTAGTGTTGCAGATGATGTAGGAGGGAGAGCGCCTGCAAGGGAGGGTAGAGCTCAGAGCAGACAGGGAGTCCCAGGCAGCTCCCAGCAGGAGTGATTCTAGACATGAAAGGGCTTCTGGTCTTAAGCTGTATGCTCAGTGGTACCCCATATTCTCTGCAAAGAGTACTAGGGTGCCAGACTGAACTGTAGACAGGAATACAAGACCTCCCCCATCTCCCAGAGAATGCAGGGATCATAGCTACTGTCCTCCAACAAAGGGGGGAGAGTCCAGCTTTTAGAGGGACTCACAAAAGTCAGCTTGGGTGAGGGACAGCTCCTATGCACCTCTGTGGGACCCCACATCCCCTTCCTTCCTGGGCCATGGGTTACCTGTGGAAGAGGCAGGGCTGGCTCCCGAACATTACTACCACATTGCTGCCTGCATTCAAGTTGGTGCCTGTGATGGTCACCTGTGTACCCCCAGACATGGGTCCTCGGTTGGGCTTCAGATCTGCGAGGGTCAGAGTCTGCATAGAAAAGAGGAGGACTGAGGCATGCTGGCATAGGTGGAAGCTGGGACAGGCCTTAGGCCTCATGACCTATCGAGGATCGGCCATCTAGAATCTACTCGTGAGGCCCCTGCAAGGCATTTTATATTCCTGTGTGACAAGAGCTTTCATCTCTACAAGAATAATAGTAGTCACGATAGCTCCTGTGTACTGTTGCTGTTGTTGTTGTTGTTGTTTTTAGTGACAGGTTTTATTTGTAGTGAGAGACACACATGTGTATCTATAGTTACCCAGTGAATGATTTTTTTTTTTTTGTAAAAAAAAATGACCATCATTATCTATTTTACAGATGAGGTTCAGAGAGGTTCACTAAGTTCTCCAAGGTCATGTAGCTAAAAAGTACTGTGACTGAGACTTGACACCAGAGCTCTGATTTCCAGCCACTTCACCAATAAACAGCCTCCTGCTCCCTGAAAAGGGGACTTGCCATGCCCAAAGGTCTCAGTTCTCTCCAGAGCACCCTCCAGGGGCCAGAGCATGGGATTTGTGAGGACTGTGCCCAGGGAAGCTTCCAAGGCTTGTCAAGCCCCCTGCCCTGACTGGAGGTGAGGAGCTGGCGGGAGGGCTGAGGTGGGGGCGGGAGCAGAGCCCTAGATTGCGAGGGATTTGGAGTTGCAGTTTGTTCTTTCATTAGCATTTTAATGGAAAAACTTTCCCTGGTCCCAGGTGAGAAGCCTGTATCTGCATTTAAATGAAGACTTCTCTTTCCTTTCCCCAGCCACAGCCCACCAGAAGAACTCTGTACAGAAACTGAACCCACTGAGTTCACAGGGCCATGGCTACTCTCCTGCGAGAAGCCCCCTTTGGGGACCAGCAAACCCAACCAACTGCCACGTACCCAGATCCCAGCCTGGGGACACTGGTGGCATTCACGTGGAGACACTCGCTGACCTTGGCTCTAATGTTCTTCAGCTAGGTTTGAAATCTTTGCTTTATGGCTTGAACACCCAAGGACAAGGGATTTTCAATACGATGGAATGGGCAAGATATTCAACTCCTCCAGTTGCCCAATTGGGAACTGAGCCCAAAATGGTTATCTCCAGGACCCATGGCAGTTTTCTTGTTCAGTAAACTACAGTAATCAGCTATTTCCAAAGGGTGGCTTTGCCCCACTGCCATCCCCAGAGAGAAAACACTGGGTTTGTCAGCTGGTGTCCTGTGCCCTGGGCTATGGGGGAGCTCTAGTATCAAAAGCTGGAAAGGATAGCTGCTTGCTATTAGCCTCATTGCTGTGGTGTTGGTGCAGGGACTGGCTGGAAGGGGTCTACTCCGGGTGGGAGAGGGTGTTATGGAAACATGTTTTAGACTTGTGAGAAACTATTAATTATTCAAGTCATGCTTCATAAATATTTCACAGTGGGCTTGCACGGGAAATCAAAGTCTGAATTATTCGCCAGCTTTTCACTTGGCTCCGTGAAGGAGCAGACTAGAAGGGAGAGAGAGAAGGCGCATTCCCAGCATGGAGACCTCCTGGGACAGAGCTGGTGACAGGGGCCAGGAGTGTTGCTCTTGGCCTTTTGTAGCTTTGGCATTCAGGGGACTAACCCACACATCAGAGGCTGGTTTGATTTGTGGAGAGAAACTGAGTGGGACCGGAGTTTGTCTCTGAAGCAGGAAAGTAAAGCCTGTGAGATCCCTGAGTGAAAGACTGCAAAATTACTAGGGGAGAAAAACCCATTAGCAAAGAGGAGGGCTGAGAACACAGACACCTGGTGTGTGCGCGCTCATGCGTGCTTGCATGTGTGAGTGTGTGTGTGTGTGTGTGTGTGTGTGTGTGTGTGTGTGTGTGTCTTGAACTGTGGAGTCAACAGTATGCTCACAGGCTCACAGAGGCACCATAGGTGACCTATAGGTCATTATAGTACCAGAACCTGCCCCTCAACTGTGGAGATCCAGGAAACTAGGTGGAAAACTCATGGTTAATAGAGCAGGTGTGAGAAAGCCCAAACTACCACCCACCCCCACCCCCAAAGTTTGTGAAATGAGACTTAAAAGCCCCACAGTGGGCTCTGGGCTAAGCTTGTAAACTTCCTCTCTGTCCCAGACTGCTTCTGCCCTTGGAGGTGTATCATTTTCTAATAAACAGTCCCTGCTTCCCCAGCTATTCACATTTGTTCAATTCTTGGTTCCAGGACACAAGAATCTGGAAATCCCTGTGGATGCTTGCTGGCATCCCTTAGCCTTGGCACCAGGAATGCCTCAGCAGCCCTCTGAGCGCTAGGAGTCCCCGGGGGAGCTTGAGGAAACCCATGCCAAGACCCCTCAGGAGAGGTCTTTCTAGATGGTACTTATGAAGTTACCTCTCCCACAAGCTACCTAGCTGAGGGGAAGGCAATGAGGGCTCAAGGCCACTTTGCCTTCTAATCAGAAGCATGATTAGAAGGCGAGTCTGTGTTTTCCCTTGACTCTACAGGACTCTCGGGGACCCCTGCTTTTCATTCTCACTGGGAAACACCTAGCCTCCAAGATTTTACCCCTAAGTAAATATGGGGTAGAGGAAGGAGCTGGGATACCCTTCATTCTTCCTCCCTGCATGTCTACCCTAGAGGCTGTGAGACATTAGGCCATTTCCTTAGAAGGTCCCTTCAACTATGAAAGAGACATAGTGTTTGCCTTGTAGCAGCTGCCTTTCACGATTCTGTGTGGCCTCTCTCCTCCTACTTTCCTCCTCTTCACATCTCTCCCCTCATTTAGGTCTTTTGGATGAGTCCACAGAATCAGTTTTAAGCTAAGGAAAGTACCTGCCAGGCAAGAGCAATATGGAAGCCAGAGTTCAACCCGGATATATCCTGCCTTTCCATTGCTTCTTTGGAACTTTCTCTAAATACCCTGATTCAAGCACAACTTGCTCCATGGTGGATACAACCCCTGGGTTTTCTTGAGTGAGGAAACCCTGGCAAGCTGTTAAAAGGTTGTCAGTAGAAGAGATGGAAAAAGAACCAGGAGGGAGAAAGGGGTAAAGGAGGGAGGGAATGCCTGCCACGTGGGCTCTTTAGCTCTAAAATGAAAAGTGGAAGGATCAAGACCAGGAGATTTCGCCCTCTTCCCCCAGCTGCACGTCAGGCAGCTTTGCAGCTCTGGAAGGTTCCAGAGGGAACTTGAGTACTATTCAGTGGTTGGGGTAAGGCTTGGTGAGAATGTGAGAAGGATACTGGTGAGTGGAAGCATGGGAGGTGGGGACCAGGTTGTGAATAGGGGAAATGGAAGGGGCCTGCAGGCGCAAGTAGGTACAGGACAGGTGAGAAGGGGGCTAAGAAGGTTATGAGAGAGTGGTGGGTAAGCAAGAAAAGATGAGAGGCTGCTCATGGTAGGATGAGTATAAGTGGAACCAGGGCAGATAGAGGAGTGAGGGTGGCTAATACAGGGTACAGGGAATGGTACTACATGGCATGGAGACTGTATGATCTTCACCATATTGTGTGAGAGATGTGAGTATCATTTCCACTGTCCAAATAAAGAAACTGAGGCGCAGAAAAGTAAATCAGCTTGTCTGAGCTCTCCCAATTGGAAAGTGGCTGAGTGTAGGCACAGGAGTTACCCTGCCCCTTGGTCACACAAAAGACACTGGGACCCAAGGCTCAAAGCAGCTTCCCTGCAGCCATATAAAGAGGCACACAAGCTGAATCTAGGTCTTTGAGACATTAAGGCTCTGACCCTGTTCACATGGGGCTCCCATGAATGTAGGTGTTGGGGTAGAGGCTCTGGTCTGCAATGATGGCCATATGGTTTGCTGTGGCCTGCATCCAGCAAGGCTTTTGGCATCCAGGACTCACCATGAAGTAATAGAGCTGCGAGGAGCGGGCCATGAACTCTGGCCGACACACAGCCACGCAGATCTCCACAAAGCCCGCATGCTGGCTAGGCTTGGCCTCTCCCATCTCACACACGATCCTATAGGAAGAAATGAGATAACTCATGAGCCATAGGACTTCCAGCCATGGCTTAGACCCACAGCAGGGCTCAGAGACGGAAGCTGGCCTGTGTGAGCTCAACAAGTGAGCACATACATGATTACATACATGTTTATCTAGTTGTATATGTAAATAAAATTTTAAAGACAAATGTAAAACATAGCTACACACTGTTCTAAATACAAGTTTGTACTTAACAACTTTCTCTGGTGCTTCCATCTAGGGTCTACATACATAACTCCACTTTGTTCTTCCTAACAGCTTTGTAATATTACATACATGTTTAAACTACCATGTATGTCATAATTGTCTTATTCATGGGCATGTAAATATTCTGATTTTTCTCCTGCTTAAAAAAAACCCAGCCAAATGTGCCAACATACACATCCCTAAATGTTATGAGTTTCTTAGAATAAATTTCTCAGGAAGGAATACACTGGATTAAATGGCTTGCTCACATAGGGTTCAATAATGTTTCCCCAAAATCTGTATCAATTTGCATTTGTATCAGTGGTCCATTGTTTTAGTTAAGACTAAATAGTCAAAGTCTTTTGAAAGTTTTTTTCCCTCCGGTCTGTCTGGGCTGGTACCCTGAGCAGACCTTGGGCACAAGCTCTGCAGCCAATCCCACAACACCCAGAGGAAGCTCCACTCCCAGGCACTCTGACACACCCAGGATCAGAGGTGAGGAGGAACCAACATCTGTCCCAACACTGGGAGTAACTGGGACCAGCAGGACCCAGGGACACAGGAACTCTGCCAGCCCAGTGGCTGGGGTTGCTTCTGGTCTGTCTGGGCCGGCTGGTGCCCTGAGCAGACCTTGGGTGCAAACTCTGCAGCCAGTCCCAAAACATCCAGTGAAAGCTCCACTCCCATGTGTTCTAATAAGCCCAGGGTCACAGGATCCCAGAGTCACAGGCTCACAGAGGCTTGGCTCTGAGGAGTTCTGACACAACCAGGATGACAGGAAGCACAGGCTCCAGTCAAATTTAGCAATGGCAGGTAGCACTAGAGATAACCAGATGGTGGGGGGCGAGGGGAAGCTTAAGAAAATAAACAATACAAACCAAGGTTATTTGGCATCATCAGAACCAAATACTCCCACCATAGCAAGTCCTGGACACATGATCACACCAGAAAAGCAAGATTCAGATATAAAATCATTTCTCATGGTGATGATACAGAACTTTAAGAAAGACATAAATAGGGGCTAGTGAGATGGCTCAGTGGGTAAGAGCACCCGACTGTTCTTCTGAAGGTCCTGAGTTCAAGTCCCAGCAACCACATGGCGGCTCACAACCACCCGTAATGAGATCTGACGCCCTCTTCTGGCGTGTCTGAGGTCAGCTACAGTGTACTTATATATAATAATAAATAAATCTTTCAAAAAAAAGAAAGAAAGACATAAATAGCACCCTCAAAGAAATACAGGAGAACACAGGTAAACAGCTAGAAGCCTTTCAAGAGGAAACACAAAAAAATCCCTTAAAGAACTACAGGAAAACACAATCAAACAGGTGAAGGAAATGAGCAAAACCATCCAGAATCTAAAAATGGAAATAGAAACAATAAAGAAATCTGAAAGAGAGACAACCCTGGTGATAGAAAACCTAGGAAATAAATCAGGAGTCATAGATGCAAGCATCACCAACAGAATACAAGAGATAGAAGAGAGAATCTCAGGGGCAGAAGACACCATAGAAAACATTAATACAACAGTCAAAGAAAATGCAAAAAGCAAAAAGCTCCTAACCCAAACATCCAGGAAATACAAGACTTAATGAGAAGACCAAACCTAAGGATAATAGATATAGGAGAGAGTGAAGATTCCCAATGTAATGGGCCAGCAAAAATCTTCAACAAAATTATAGAAGAAAACTTCCCTAACCTAAAGAAAGAGATGCCCATGAACATACAAGAAGCCTACAGAACCCCAAATAGACTGAACCAGAAAAGAAATTCCTCCAGACACATAATAATAAAAACACCAAATGCACTAAACAAAGAAAGAATTTTAAAAGCAGTAAGGGGAAAATGTCAAGTAACATATAAAGGCAGGCCTATCAGAATTACACCAGACTTCTCACCAGAGACTATGAAAGCTAGAAGATCCTGGGCAGATGTCAT
>JADRCD010097256.1:0-14510 GCA_019843815.1 Montemys delectorum | reverse complement strand
ACAGGCCCAAAGTGGGATCCAGCTCAAGGGGAGGTCCCAAGGCCTGAACTATTATTGAGGCTATGGAGTGCTTACATGACCCCCCTCCAAAAGGCCCAACAAGCAGCTGAAAGAGTCAGATGCAGATATTTGCACCCAACCAATGGATAGAAGCAGCTGACCCTCATTGTTGAATTAAGGAAGGCTGAAAGAAGCTTAGGAGAAGTATGATCCTGTAGGAGGCCCAACAGTCTTAATTAATCTGGACCCCTGAGATCTTTCAAACACTGGACCACCAAACAGGCAACATACACCAGCTGATATGAGGCCCCCAACACACATACAGTAGAGGACTGCCGGGTCTGTGTTCATTCAGAGATGATCCACCTAACCCTCAAGAGACTGGAGGCCCCAGGGAGTTTAGAGGTCAAGGGGGAAGGGGGGGGGGGGATGAGGGCATTCACATGGAGACAGGAGGTGGGTAGGATGTGGAGCAATCCAGTCAGAGGGTGGATTGGGAGGATGGGGAATGGAAATATGGAGTGTAAAAAATTATATATATACATATGTTTGTGTGTGTATGTATATACATATACACACATATATGTACATATACATATATACAAGTGTATATATATATGAATATGAACATGAACAGGAGACCAACACAAGGACAGAAAATTTTTCTGAAACAGATGGATAACATGTATAAAAGATCGTCAGACTTGGTCTCGAAGAAAAGCAGACTTCTACTGATGGGCCCCAGCAGTTTCCTTTCTTGAGAACCATGGCGACTGAACAGTGTCTCCATTTGCCAAAAGCTTCCTGCTGTGGCCCTGTTCCTATTGGTGAGCTCTTCTTGGCCTGAATCTGCCTTCTTTTCCTGTGGAAATAAAATATACAAGCAGGAGAAAGGACATATTTGGTAATGTTACGCTCTTCAGCTTCCTCCTTGGGACCGCCTCAGCTGCAAAATGTCAAGGGAAAAAATATCCCTCCAACTTGGAATGAATTCCAGACAGACCCTGATGCCTGCAAATTTGTCAGAGGGAGCCAACTACAGGAAAGCCAAACATGAAGAAGGTTCACTATTCGACTTCAAGAGACATTCAAATAATCAGACACTCTGGTATTTATGATTTCCCCCCTTTCAGATGGTCTGCAGCTCACAAGGTTCCCCTCCCTTTCCCACTGATTCTAAGCTTCCTTTTACATGAAACCACAACGGTTATAAAAAGATTCTCCCATTACTTGGAAGCCACAGGCACTCCAGGAGACTCTGTTCATACAGGCTCTTTAGGACTGGAGAGCGGCCCGTCCTGATTATTAGTCCGGGGATGGCAGGCCAGAAATCAGACACATTTCGCCTTGACTATGCCACTGGGGTCCTCATCTGGTTCGTGTGTCTGTGCCAAAGCTTGCTGCCGCTCACAACTTTAACTTTGAAGATCTTTACTGAAGAGTACTTACTCGTTTCCACTGGCCTTCCGTTGCATAAGGAGGTGTGGGCTCACCTTGTACCGGCCATTCTAGTTGGAGAATATACCTCTGGGACTGTTCCCGAGGTTCAGTTTGGGGAGAACTGTCTCCTGGCACTCGCTGCCCTTTCTCTTTTCATCCACTGCCACATGCTGGCAGAAAAGAAAGGAAGCTGAATTTGTGATCCAAACTTTATTAAATTGCCGCATACACATTTCCTCCCATTCCTTGGTCTTCATTTCTAAACGCCACAGTGTTTGTTTGTCCTTGGTCACCCTACATCCTTATTTGGATTCTTCAAGAAGCTTAAAAGCTTCCAAGGATCCGTTTTAGCAAGCGGTGGAAGTGTCCACATGAGTGATGGGATGTTCCGTCTTCACCTGTGGTCACCATGAATGAGGGTCTTTTTTCTCATTTCGTGCAGTGCCCAGTGTCTCTCTGCGGGTTTTGCTCCTCAACAGTCTCCAGTTTGTGCTAGTTCCATGGTGATCAAGCGTTAGGTCATAAACATTAGATGTGGCATCACTGAGTGAGTCAGGGAGGAGGAAGCTGGCTGGAAAAGCAGCTGAGAGCCTCTGTTGACAAATGGATACCTTCCTAATCACAGGCTGCAGGATAGGGGAGCCTCACCCTGCCCAGTTCTGACACTGATTCACAGACCTGGACAGACCATTCTGTAGGAGGCTGGGGAAGCCCATCTCAGAGCTCACTGCTTTTTCCCTTCCACACCTCTCACTGGACAGCCATGCCTCTAAGAAGAGGTCAGAGTGAACAGAGAGGTCTTTCTCACGAGCTTCTGACTGCTTGTACTTTTAAAATCTTGTCTGTTCTTTCTGAGACAAATATAAACCAAGATTATGTCACTAACCCTCGGTTATGGCATAATTACATAAATTTGCTTATAACATAATTGTTATAAAGTTGCTGTTTAATTTTTCTATTTCCTTATTAAGAAAATAAGTCTAAAATGAGATTACCTTTTGGAAGGAAGAGGGCCCTAGTAGATGATTTTATTATAGGCATATCAGCATATCTGCAGGAATTGGTTCTCAGACTCTCCATGAATCAGAAAATGCATGGTATACTCATTCTTCACGGAATATTTGCATATAACCTGTGTGCATATACTTTTAATAATCTCTAGATCTCTCATAATATCCAATACAATGTAAGTGATATGTAAATAGATGTTATCTGGTACATTTTAGGGAATCATGGCAAGAAAAAGTGTCATACCTGTTCAGTATAGACAGGTTCTTTTAAATACCTCCACTTCAGGATTATCGAACCCACAGACAGAGAGCTGTTGTCTGTGGAAGGCCACCCTGTATCAGCGCTCCTTGTCGCTATTAAGCACGAGACACAACTGGAATATCAGGTGTTATAGGCACAATTCTTCAGGCCCAGGATTCATTTTAGAATTAGTTTAGGGTTTCTAAACTCAGAGAGCACACGTCATGAGTTGTGATAGGATGTGAGAGGACTGGTCTCTAAGAGAAACAATGCCTTCTCCTGTGGCCATTATCAAGGAGCCCTCAGTCTTTCTGCCAACAGGTCAGTCTTTATCTTGAAGGTGTGCTAGACCTGAAAGAGAACATTCCACCCAGAGATCAGGTTCTATCACTTCACTGGAATGCAATGTAAAACCAAACACACTTATCATGGCTCAGCTTGATAGAAGATAGCATTTGGATGATCTACCCAGCTTATACTCCCTCTAGGCTGAAGGTGGGATAAAGGAAAATAATTTTAAGACCCAATAGTGAGATTCAGGCAAGCTATCCAGGAAGAGCTTTTGACCTCAGGAATAAAAAGAGATTGTGAAAATAACCTATTGAGAAAAGCCGGATTGATTTGGTCCCAGAAACACTCACCTGAGTGGTCCAGATATAGTCCTGAGACAGGGACAAAGCACTATTTTCTTCCAGACTTGAAACTTTCTAAGTTGTCAAAAGAATAAGTGTACATTACTTGCTGCTGTTAACAGTATTGTCCATTGGCTGGTGAGATAGCTACTGCCAAACTGCTTGTCTTGAAAGCAGGAGAACTTGAATCTGAGTGCCAGAACTCATGAGAAATGAAAGAAAACAAATAAAACAAAATGTCCTGAATGCTGGCACAAGCCAATGCTTGGGAGAAGGAGACAGGGGGTAGATCCCTGAGGTTGACTGGCAAACCAGCTTAGTTTAGCATACCTGGTGAATTTCAAGCCAATGAAAATCTATTTCTCAAAACAAACCAGGCAACAAGCCAACCAACAAGTTTACTGGAGGAGCACCTTAGGTTTTCCTCTTGTCTCCATATATGTGCACTCACCAGACTACACATGAACCACCTACATGAACACGCATGAACACACACACACACACACACACACACACACACACACACACACACACACACTCCTTGTTGGAGGCTAACTGTGAAGACTTTTATTCCATTTCTCTTACTTTACCAGAAACACATGCAGGCATAGAGAGGTCATTGACAATGGCAAGCGAGCAAGAGCACAAGGCACACACAACCACGGCTTCTCATTTTCTGTGCTTTCTCTCCTGGGCTTTGCATTGCATATAAACCTGTTCATGGCAGAGCTCCACTTCTCTCTCTCTCTCTCTCTCTCTCTCTCTCTCTCTCTCTCTCTCTCTCTCTCTCTCTCTCTCTCTCTCTGTGTGTGTGTGTGTGTGTGTCATTACAGACTGAATTCTAGAAATGCTTTTGTAAGTATTTTGTTTACTAAGTGGGCAGTACTGAGACAGAAGTATGATGAGCTCAGGGACTGGTGTGGTTAAATATCAGTCTAAAAGAATAGTTTAGACAAAGGGTAAGAGAGGAAATGCTAGGGACATGAGCTCATTTTCTACTCATAAAAGAAGTTAGAAGGTTACATTTGAGATCCAGCCACTGTGCCTTTTAATCAGACCAGTGCTGGAGGCTTGCATGCAACAGCAGCTCCACACAGATCAGCACACCACAGAGTTGTCTCAGAGAGAAAACTTTGTTTGTTAACTCTCTTAGCAGAAGTTCTATTTCATGTCTCAAATCTACAACTAAAAATTTTCACCTAATTATACCTTCACTGTGTCTCATGACTTCTGACATGGGTAACTCATTTCAGATGAAAACTTTCTTACAACTCTAGCCTGTCTGCCTCTTTCTACTCAGAAAGGAACTGGAATTCTCATTAATATACCCTATTGTTAAGGCTAAGATTTTTTTCTCTAGAAAAATTGGCCAGTAGATGATCATATACCTTAGTGTTAACCTGATGAGCACAGTAGCTTACATCCAGGACCTCAGCATGGGAAGAAGGAGAACGTTTTGATAGTGAACTAAAAATGTCCAGGTAGATCAGACAACTGGGGAACAAAATGAGATTGACAATGACAATGTGGTGAGATTTGCACAAGAGTAAGGGACAGAGAGACAAAGGGAATCATTGCTGAAGCACAGCTGCTCCTGCCCTCTTCTAGGCCCTGTGTCTGTCATTTCTTTCTCCAGTATTCTTATTTACTTTATTCTCAGAGGTCTGCACTGCCGTGAATTGGCTAGCATCAGCACATGGAGCTAAAGCCAAGTTGTATGTCATCAGCTGAGGTTATGCTAAAGCCAGAAGGCCCTTCTATAATACATGAGCATTATAATAAGTAAACAAAGTTAAAGGCAAAATCCCAGTGGGCTGGCACTCAAAATTTATAATGGAATGCATGCATAAGGGATGCAAGCAAAATATGGAAGAAGAAGAAAGAGAGGGAACCTGAGATACACAGAGACAGGACATTCCATTGTTTGTGTCTCTGAAGTTGCAATTTCTGACAAACAGGAGGAGAGGCAGGGTGGAGAAAGTGGGGAAGGGAGGGGAAGGAAGGAGATTCAGCTATTAAAACAATGAATTCATGAAATTCTTAGGCAAATGGATGGAACTAGAAAATAATCATCCTGAGTGAGGTAACCCAATCACAAAAGAACACACATGGTATGCACTCACTGATAAGTGGATATTAGTTCGAATAATTATAGAAACTTAGCATCTCCAAAAGTTGCAAAACATGCTGGTTGGGGTTCCACTCCCTCCCTCAGTAGACCAAGGAGTCCCCCCTAGACTTTTAGGGGTCACAGCTCAGGACAAACTGGGAGCCACGGCTTTGATGAAAATAATTTCAGGAGTGGCCACATCTATGGTTTACTAAAGGGATCCTAACATAGGCTTAACCACAGAGATAAGAGAGGAAAAGATCAGAAGAGATTTAAATACACCCTAGAGCTCAGGTGCAGGCTTCTCAGGAGTCAAGTTACTGTGTTTTGACAATAGTCATATGTAAGATTTTGGTAGGATGTCACTGAGCAGTTCTGGAGAGGCACCTAAGACAGTTTACAAATATAGAGACAAAAGTCTAGCCCATGGGATACTGGAAAAGAGGATGTCCTTAGTTAGCAAAAGCTAAAAGCTTGTCTGAGATTCTCAAGAAATGTCTAGGGTAAGGAATGAAGTCTTAGCCACGGTCATATACAGTCAACTCTTATATCCTGCTCATTGCTTCTCTAACAAAAACCATCTATATATGAATAGAATATCAACTTTATTTCCATGTCTTTTAAAGCTAATGCTGATGTGTTGGCATTCTTGATTGTTAGCTGTTGAGGGCATTGATGAAGCTCTGGGATGACAGTCTCCTTCCCCCACTCATGCTCCACATACTTCCCTTTGTTCTTCCTTATTCTGGACTTCAGAAAAGAATTAAAATTTGAATATAGTTATAAGCTGCCAATCTTTTTACTGGGGAAGTCAGTCTTTGCTTAGAGATCCTCAGCAACATGTCCTTATTCAGAATTCACTGATTGAAACACTAATCTTCGTTTTGAAACTCCTCCATAGAAACATTGAGAACTGGTTAAGTGCATGGCTACTGTGGCCTAGAGATCTGAATGGCCTATACTATATGGGGTAAACACAGTTACAAGCTTAGCTACTGCCATCTCTCTCTCTCATGTTATTTTACAACAAGCTCTCTGAGGCTGGCTTCTCTAAGCAGGATTTACTTTACTGAGGCCACAAGAAAACTAGAAACAAAAGGAAGCTTGGCATGTATGTCTCTGCTTCATATTTGTCCCTTGATTATCTATGTACATAGGCATGCTAATCTTCCAACCAGGATCTTAGCATACCTCATTTGCTTTTCAAGGTGAAGACATAGACAATGGAGTACTACTCAGCTATTAAAAACAATGAATTTATGAAATTCTTAGGGAAATGGATGGATCTGGAGAGTATCATCCTGAGTGAGGTAACTCCATCACAAAAGAACACACGTGGTATGCACTCTCTGATAAACGGTTATTAGCCCAGAAGTTCGGAATACAGGAAGAACAACTCACAAACCACAAGAAACTCAAGAAGAAGGAAGACCAAAATGTGGACATTTCATTCCTTCTTAAAAGGGGGAACAAAATACCCACAGAAGGAGTTGCAGAGACTAACTATGGAGCAGAGACTGAAGGAAGGACAAGCCAGCCTAATATAGCTGTCTCCTGAGAGGCTCTGACAGTACTTGACTAATACAGATATAGAGGTTCACAGTCATCCATTGAACTGAGTACAGGGTCCCCAATGAAGGAGTTAGAGAAAGGATCTATGGATCTGAAGGGTTTGCAGCCCCTTAGAACGAACAACAATATGAACTAACTAGTACCCTCAGAGCTCCTAGGGACTCAACCATCAACCAAGGACTATACATGGAGGGACTGATTGTTTTGGCAGCATGTGTATAGTAGAGGATTGCAAAGTCGGTCATCAATGGGAGGAGAGGCCCTTGGCCCTGTGAAGGTTCTATGCCCCAGTGTAGGGGAATGCCAGGGCCAATAAGTGGGAGAGGATGGAGTGGCAGGCATGGGGAGGGGGGAGGCAACAGGGATTTGTTCTTGTTTTTGTTTGTTTGTTTTTTGGAGGGGAAACTGGGAAAGGAGAAGTCATATGACATGCAAATAAAGAAAATATCTAATAAAAAGGCAAATATGCAAAGGTAAACAAAAAGAAGGTGAAGACATAGAATTATGACCTAAGCCTGGTGTTAACCATGGATTCTAGGAAGAGTAAGATTTCACAGATGGGACAGATCATTTCCATGATGAGGATAGCTGTCTACAATGTAGATGTTACACCCTGGGGCAAATCATCTTGTAAGAACCAGATTTTTCTCCTCAAATGTGACATAAGTTAAAAGATTAAAAATTTGCCACACTACCTGCAGACCCAAAGCTAGAAAATGACCATCGGGACAATGCATGTTTTGCATACAAAGGTCCTTGAACTCACAGATGCACACTAAGAAAGGCAGGAATGTTAAATATGCAGGATCATCTCTTCAACAGGAAAGATGTATAACCTGTTTTTCTACACAGAAGGCAGGGAATAGAGCTGGTTAACAACCTGATGATTTAAACTATCTGTAAGGCCAGGTCATACTATGCTCCCACAAAGTAGGACTAGAGGTCTCTAATGGTTTCGGTAACCTTTGCATTATCTGTATGACCAGGGTCTTCCCCAAGATCCTACAACTGGAATGGATCCTAGGACTGGAGATTCTGGATAGTTTAGATGACCTTTGCATTATCTATTCCCCAAAACCCCAACAGGGACTGGATGTGGCTCATATCTCAAATGACCTCTTCAGTCTTTGTATAAGACCACATAGATCCTCCACCAGGCCCTTCTGATAACATAAGTAGCCAACTTCTAGAATCCATCTTCATAGAAGAAGTGACACAGACTTTGAGAAGAGGTAAAATGTAATTATGCTTCCTTGTGCACAGGGCATTGTATTCACCTAGGAAACCTTTTCTCAAATGTTACTGTACTTAAATATGTTTATAATAAGTTGTCCAGTATCAGAAGTCTGGGCTAACACCTGCTTAGGTTCTGTTGAACTAGATTTCTTTGGTATCTCATATGGATTGTTAATCTCTTGGCTCTGGTGGTCACAGAGAGCCCCTCCCTCACCTAGGATCTGACCAGAACTGCTTATGTATGCATATCTTTTGCTCCTACCCAAATCCTTTCTCTGCTTAGTTACTAATTTATTTTTATTCTCACTCTATGGCCCTGACTAGCCTGGAACTTACTATATAGTCTAGGCTAAATTCATGGCACTCTTCCTCCCCCAGCCTTCCAAGGGCTGGGATTACAGGCAGCCTGGAAGAAACCACAGCCGAGAGCTCATATTGACACAATGAAGATGAGTGTGGGATTACCAGACTCCTTTATTTGTTCATCTTCCCAGTGCATTTAATGAAATCTCCTTTCTTAACTTTTCTTTTTCTGTTTTTTAACTTTTATTGCATTATGAAGAGAAAAGTTACATGATTTCAATTTATCTGAATTGCTAACATTTAAAAACATATTTTAAGCAAATAGAATTAAATCACATTCTTGTTTCCCTTTTGTACCCCAGCTCCTCCCAGAGACCCCCCTTCAATACCTACAATATCTTTTTTGTCATATTCTTTAAAATTTATAAAATATTATAACAATAAAAATAAGTATTATAAAAGTTGTTTGATATAAAACAACAATCAATTTAACGGTCTTATGTAGATGCTTGTCTATGGCAATACTGAAAATACAAACATTTTTCTCAATATAAATTTTAAATGACTCCAAAGGTATTAACTGTATATTTCAAAATAATACATCACTACTAATATTTTATTTTATTTTCAAACAATTCACATGACTTTATTTAAATATTTATACAAACACAGCCCCAGGGATAGTGGTCACACTTTCCTTAAGGTATTTGCGTTCTCGAGATATTGCGCAATAGAAAAATATTTAAATCCTTCTTGTTACTTCCCTAACTAAGACCAACAGACACATCCTAACTAAGATCCTTAAGCACATCTACTTAAACTGTGTCAACCGTGACTCTGTCACAGTGTCATCCAACCGATAGCCCCAAAGTCAAGTTGGTAGATACATCTTACAAAGTCAAGTAGAGGTTTCAACTTGAGTAAGTTTACATATTTACCTTCTAAACTGCGAAACTACTACTTAAACCAAGACTCTTAAAATACATAGTTACTGGTTGGCGTCTTACGCGTGGTGTGTTTCTCAGGTAAAGCATGGCTAAAAGCTTGCGAAGAGGAAAAGGAAGATTCGAGCTGAGGAGAGAAAGAAGAATGCGCCAAGGGAGCTCATCAGACTTAGAAGTATTGTCAGAGCTGATGGTGATGCTCTAATGAAAGATGTTGAAGAAACGGCAACTGTGGTGGTGCCCAAACACCACCAGGAGAAAATGCAGTGTGAGGAAGTGCAGTGTGACGCGGATGAGGGAAAGGATGACATGAAAATGGAAACTGAAATTAAGAGAAACAGAAAGACTCTTTTAGACCAGCATGGCCAGTACCCAGTGTGGATGAACCAGAGGCAAAGAAAAAGACTGAAGGCCAAGAGAGAAAAGAAATGGTGGAAAAGCAGAGCAAATACCCCGAAGGGCCTGGCCTGGCAGACCCCCAAAGACTGGAAAGGGAGCCAGGTGTGGTAGCACACTCCTTTACTCCCAGCACTCAAGAGACAGAGGCAGGTGCCTCTCTGTGAGTTCGAGGCCAGCCTGGTCTACAGAGCAATTCCAAGACACCAAGGGCTCTTTTACACAGAAAAACCCTGTCTTGAAAAAACAAGCAAACAAACAAAAAACCAGAAGCTATTTGTTTTCAGTTTGGACTTAGTTCTGTAATTCAAAACCAAAATAACTCATTTGTGTTAGAAACATGAATAAAATATCTTTGGTGATGAAAAAAAATACATAGTTACATACTTTAAACAAAAAGAGCATTGTTTTGAGTATCAAACAGCGTATTATCGACCGTGTAGACAGTTATCTCCTAACACTGCCATGTGTTAGCTACTGGTCGGTATGGCATAACTGAGGGAAGCTGACTGGAGTAAGGAAAGGCAAAATTGGCACTAGTCTTTATTTGGGAAAGAATAGTCAAATTATGCAGGAATGGCAGAAGACGGACCATTTCATCTCATGAATTCTCAAGTACTTAAAGCAGCCTGTTTCAGTTTTGTTTGTTGGAGACAGGTCTCCGTATAGCCCCAGCTGTCCTGGAACTCACTGTGTAGACCAGGCCGGCCTCGAACTCACAGAAATCTTCCAAGCAGCCTCGTTTTAGTTAACACCTCTAACCTGCCCCCATTCAAGAGTCACTTGAACTTGAGATTAAGAAATCACTATCATCCAAATCTAAAACTCAGATATGGTACCAAAGTAGGTGGTCCCAATGCATCTCTCACAGGGCCTAAATATCAGAATCATAGCCATTAAAACCAGCCATAGCAGCTGCTGGGCGGTGTGGTGACCCGCACCTTTAATCCCAGCACTTGGGAGGCAGAGGCAGGCGTATCTCTGAGTTTGAGGCCAGCCTGGTCTACAGGGCAACTTCCAGGACAGGCAGAGCTACTGGACAGAAAACTGTCTTGGAAAACCAAAACACAGCTAAAACATCCAGGCTCATCTGGGCCCTACTTTATAGAATAAATAACTGCAGCAATGTGAAAATCCCCATGCGGCTGGGTTTACCACTAATTCCTAGAGGTCTCTCTCTTCAAGTTCACAACAAGCACATCAAAGTTTACACTCTGAGAAGATAGGATTGGAGAACATTCCCATCACAGCATGGGAGGTTAGACAGCGTAGTGGCCTTGGAGGGACCTGTTCCAGCTCCTCCCTTCAGTACAGAGAGCTGTCGGAGTTGAGCAGGCTGAAGGGAGTCGGGAGCTTCTCCTTGTTTTGTGGCCTTGGCAGGCCAACTTCGGGAGGACACAATGTGCTGGCCGACTTCTGTCTGTTTTTACTGGTGCCCCAACTCAAGAAGGAGAGCTTTTTTGAGATCTTCTTGGTCTTGTCAGCTTTGTCATCATCGTCCATGGACAGGCATATCATGAAGTAAGTTTTCTACATCCCCACAGAGTAAGTGGCACACTTATTATGCATGGATGAGGTAGCGTCCAGGAGGCTCACTACCTTCATCTCAACCTCCTCTCCCCCAAAGCTCTTCAGTAACTTCATAACCTCAGTCACTGTCATCCACTTGCAATCCACGCCTTGAATGAAAACAATATAATCTCCTTCCTTGGCCCCTGCAAGCAGTTTCTGGAAGAAGTCTGTCACCTTCACTTTGGAGAAGTCGAGGAAGGTTATTTTGACCTCTCGCTCAGTTTTTGGACGGACATCTGGAGCGTCAATCAAGTTCAGAAGATCATCATCCTCTTGGTGCTGGGTGTACTTGAACTAAGTGCGCTGATGGGCAGCGGACAGAACATCACGGAGCACCTGAATGCCTCACAGCTTCTTGCACAGGTTGGCTTCCCTCAGTGACTCCTCACGGAAACCAATGGCCCGGTGCAGATGTCCTTTACCCAGCAGCATACGCTGTCCATCATTCTTCAGCGTGGCCAGAGGCGTCATCCCTTCCGGCATGCGGTCATAGAGCTGGGACAGGCACTTCTCTTGGTGGTCCTCATCTGCCCCTGGCTTTAGCTGGTGGTCGATGAGGAGGGTGGCCGCAAAGTAGTGAGCCAGGGCTCCATAGTGGTAGGCTTTCACGTAGGCCACACTTGCCCACGAATATGGGACGTTCTCATTCACTGGTTCCTGGCTCATGGCTGCATGCAGCTGCCGGTAGGCCTCTGCCAGCTTGGCAGCCTCCTGAGCCACCTTTACCAGCACAAAGAACTCATTCTGGATCCCTGGGAGGCAGACTTTCTCAAACACACTTTCTTGGGCTTGGACGAGCATCATTTTGACCAGCACACTGAACATGGCGGGGCTCATGTCGTAACTTGGAGTATGAGTGAAGGTCTCTTTCAGGTAGTATAAAACCCCTACAGCTCTCCGAAAGGCATCCACAGCGCTCTCTAAGCCAGCCTGTGTCTGCTGGTTACAGTGGGTCCCAATCTGGGTGTAGAGTGCCCCGATGTTGAAGATAATGCTGGCCTTCTCCAACAGCAAAGTCTGCTGGCTGACCCGAATCCCAGTGAAGGAGTCATACCAGGTAAACAGGAGCCCCATGTGGCGCATGGGAGGGAAGAACCTACTCTCCACAAAGCCCAGCTGAATGAAGTAGGACATGAGCAATTCAACCCCTGCCTCATCCCTGCTGGGTGTTCGACAGGCCTGTCGCAGGTCCATAAGGTCTGCAAGGTCATCTTCATACAAATAGCTATCCTCACTGTAATGTTCCAAAATAAAATCCTTGAAATGGAAATCCTTGACGATGGAAAAGTCAACTTCTTTGGTTTCCTTCAGGCCGAGAGGAATCAGAGGAATGGTGAATGCTTCCTTTAGAAGGTTCTCGGTTCCTGTCCGCATCCTCACAGCCTTCAGGATCTGCTGGTTCAAGGCAGCCCTTTGATTCTGAAGCTTGCTCCGGCCGGTTTGTACAGGGGGATTACAACCCTTGAGCAGATAAGGATCCAATCCTGCAAGCACATAGGTGGAGGGGTCTGCCCTGAGGGCTGCTGTCTAAGGTCCTGACTACATATCCAGTTTTGGGGTTCCCATTCCCTCCCCCTTGGTTGGCTTACCCTCCCAATACTTCCAAACCTCACCTCCCTCCTATCGGTCAGGGATACTTCCCCAGTTTATCCTTTTCCTGAGTCTCAAACAACCCCACACCTGACTTCTTCCCTTCTTTGGTTAGTTTGCATTCTAAGACAGAGTTTTACTAGTCCAAACTGGCCTGGAACTCACTGTATAAGGAGCCCCAGATAGGTCCACTAGCCTCTCTGCATCCTGATTACCAGAATTTCAGGTGTATGTGATCGCATCTGCCTGCAGTTCTGTTATGCTACTAATATTTTCTTAAATGAACATAAATATATAAAGTGCTTTTGTTTGTTTTGTATTCAGTAGAGCTTAAAATCTTGGCTCTTACTGTGGTAACTCAATACAAGAGTTACAAACATCAAGCAAAGCATTTAGTCTCACTCTTTGTTGTTCTCTTACAAGCCCCCTTTCAATTTAATTGTCTATATTTATTTTGAGTATATAAATACTTTTTTAAAAAAACTTTTATTGGATTATGATGAGAAAAGTTACATGATTTCAATTTATCTGAATTTGTTAACATTTAAAAACATATTTTAAGTAAATAGAATTCAATCACATTCTTGTTTCCCTTTTGTACTCAAACTCCTCCCAGAGACCCCCCTTCAATACCTACAATCTTTTTTGTCATATTCTTTAAAATTTATAAAGTATTATAATACAAATAAGTATTATAAAAGTTGTTTCATATAAGACATCAATCAATTTAACAGTCTTATGTAGATGCTTGTCTACAGCAATAGTGAAAATACATTAAAATATGTAAGCTGTTCTGAAAACCATAGTATAGTGTAAAAACATGAAATAGACAATACTACTAATAGAGAGGCTGAGATAGGAGAAGCAAGATCTCAAGACCCTTATGTTGTACACAGCAAGACACTGTCACGAACAAACAAGCAGAAAATGTATATGGATTGTACATTATTGGATTTATTTCTACAATTACCAAATTAGAGAGACCATTAGATGATAGTCAATAAATTTCTAATTCCTCATATTTTTAGATTTAAATTAGGATATGTTGGTAATATTAATTTTCATATTAAGATATTAAGAAAAAGTAATTTTCACTTCCTGTTGTTTTTGTTCTAAGTGGTGAAATTATGTTTGTGTGGATTTTTTGAAAGGTCTATTATCCTTTGTAAGGCTGGATTTGTGGAAAGATATTGTGTAAATTTTGTTTTGTCATGAAATATCTTGTTTTCTCCATCTATGATAATTGAGTTTTGTTGGGTATAGTAGCCTGGGCTGGCATTTGTGTTCTCTTAGGGTCTGTATGACATCTGTCCAGGATATTCTAGCTTTCATAGTCTCTGGTGAGAAGTCTGGTGTAATTCCGATAGGTCTGCCTTCATATGTTACTTGACTTTTTCCTTTATTGCTTTTAAAATTCTTTCTTTGTTTAGTGCATTTGGTGTTTTGATTATTATGTGTTGGGAG
>JADRCD010097255.1:0-13983 GCA_019843815.1 Montemys delectorum | reverse complement strand
GGGGGTGGCAGGGGTGGCTCTGCTTACTTCCCTACCACTGCCAGGTTTATAAACACACTTAATCATCATGCCCAGCCTTTTTATTTTATTTTTTTAAACAAGGTTCTAGTCTTGAAAAACCACAAAACAAACAAACAAACAAAAAACCCAAAACAACAACAACAACAAAAACCGCACAAGGTTCTAGGGGTTGGGTTCAGGTTTCCATTGCTTGTACAACAAGAACGTGACCAGCTGAACTATGACCCTAGCTAGACCTGGTTCTAACTTCTGGGTACCACTCACCCTCCATCCTGTGATCACCCTCAAGATATGAGTGTACTCCAGGACCCCTCTTCTGGGCTGTCATCTCTTTTATTGAATAAATCTACTCTCATGGACTCTTATAAGTGTTTATTTTGGAGACAGAGTCTCACTCTGTAGCTATACTGGCTAGTTTTGTGTGTCAACTTGACACAGGCTACAGTTATCACAGAAAAGAGAGCTTCAGTTAGGGAAGTGCCTCCATGAGATCCAGCTGTGGGGCATTTTCTCAATTAGTGACCAAGGGGGTAGGGCCCCTTGTGGGTGGTACCATCTCTGGGCTGTAAGTCTTGAGTTCTATAAGAGAACAGGCTGAGCAAGCCAAGAGAAGCAAGCCAGCAAGAAACATCCTTCCATGGCCTCTACATCAGCTCCTGCTTCCTGACCTGCTTGAGTTCTAGTCCTTACTTCCTTGGTAATAAACAGCAATGTAGAAGTGTAAGCCAAATAAACCCTTTCCTCCCCAACTTACTTCTTAGTCATGATGTTTGTGCAGAAATAGAAACCCTGACTAAGACAGTAGCCTAGGCTAGCCTAGAATGCACTATGTAGCCCAGGGTGTCTTGAAAATCACAGCAATCCTCCTGCCTCAGCTTTCCCAGTGCTAGGATTACGAGTGAGAGCCACCATATCTTGTTTCTAGTCCCTTGCATATGAGCTGTGTCTCGAGCACTTGCAGACGGGTTGGTGCCATCTGGGGAGCCGATTAATAAAGACAGAGGCAAGACACTGGGTTGGTATTTAGGTTTGGGTTTATCAGTATCAACGTAACACACACAACACCACAAGAAACAAGCTAATCCAAAGACTGCTGCTATGATTGCAAATATCATGGGGTCAAACACTACCACTACGGCTTGAACCTGGCAAGACGCTAGGTTCATGCCTTAAAGTCCTTTGCTAAGGGTCATCATGGGTATACGACCTGACGGCGCGCTCGGAGGGGGTCTTCCTCCTTGGCTCGGGCTCAGACGTGTCTCGGCTCCTCGATTGGTTTCACTTTCTTGATCTGCCAGCATATGCCGATCCTCTGGGCATACGGATGCTCAATCAGCCGTAGGCAGTGATGGATGCTTAGTCTGGTGCAGAAGATGCTGAGTACGAATGTACTGGTTCGGGTCAGTCTCATTTGAGCGATCAGGCGTCCGACGTGGACTCTAGAGGCGAGTCATGTCGAATGCCCTGGGGTCTTGGAGCTTTGGGTTTTTATACCCTGTCTAAGCCTTGTCAGTGTCATTCGGTCTCGTCTGCTTATCTCTTGGTTACGTCATGGGGGATTCCAGGGGAGCTTCACTCTTATCTATTCACTGCACACATCTTACTTCTACTCTGAGTATGCTTCTAGTGTCTACCTGGCCTTCTGGCCTTACATGTTCCTTACAAGCCGCATATTTGTGGGTCTTGTATTCTCTCTTACAGTCCAGATTTTCACTTGTCCAGCCACTTCTTTGGCATCTCCACTCGTGTGTCTTTACTAGGAACTCAAACTCGTGCGTGCAATCCACTCTCACAGCTTCTTGCCTGGAAGAACTTCTTCTGGTCCTCCCCTTTGCACAAATGGCACTGCAAACACCCAGCCCTGAGGCTGAGCCATGGCATCTTGGGCTCCTTCCCTTCAGTCATTTAAGGGGGAAAAAAAGTAAAGACACAAGACAAAAACCCAGGTGTAGTAGTATGCTTATAATTCCTGTACTGAGGGATCAAAGACAGCTGGATCCCTGGGGCTCTTGGCTAACCAGTTAGTCTGGCCTGTTAGGTTGAGTTCCAGGGTGTTGAGTAAACTTGTCTTTTAAAAAAAAAAGGCAGAGGAACAAATGATACCAGAGGCTGTCTTCTGACCTTCACATGTACACTGGTGCTCCAGTGCATGCATGCATGTGCACGTGCTCGAGCGCACACACACACACACATACACACACACTGACACAAACACACTCAAAAGATCAAGGCATAGTGGCACATGCCTGTAAGTCCAACAACCTAGACATGGAAACAAGAAGCTCAGAAACTCAAAGCCAGTCTCAGCTATCTAGGGAGTTTGTGACCAGCCTGGGCTTCATGAGTCCCTGTTTCAGAACAAAAGCCAAATAATAAGATGTTAGCAGGGCTATAGCTACCTGAAAGCTACTCCTGAAAAATAAAAAAGAAGAAGATGTATTTTATGTATCTGTGTGCCCGGTGCATGCAGGAGCCTGGAGAGGCAAGGACGGGGCATCAGATCCCTCGGAACTGGAGTTCTAGGCAATTGTGAGCCTCCAAGGGTGGGTGCTGGGAATAGACCTTGGGTGTTCTGTAAGGGACAGTAAGCGCTGTTAACCTCTGAGCTGTGTCTCCAGCCCCTGTTGGAGGCTGGAAAAACTAGGTCAAATGAAAATTGAATGCAGTTGGAGGGCAGGAAGATTCTGTTCCCATTCATGGCGCCTCTGTAGAGCTATTTGACCCCAGGACAGAGCTACAGGCTCCCTTGAGAATCCATGGAGTGAGGGGGAGCATCAGCATATCTTAGGATCTACCCTAAGGAGTTACACTCTGTCATCGGATGCACGACAATACCTACAGGTGCAGCAGAGGCCCACTCAGAGAGTCAGTGCCCAGAGGCATTCATCTTGGAAGATTCTCCAGCCTCGGGTTGGGTCTGCTGTGTTTCCACACTTCCTGCCCATCCTCCCATGACTCCTCCTGTTTCCAGCCACCAGCTTGTTTTCCTTTTTTGCAATAGTTGCTCCTATGGTCATCGATGCCTTCCCTGGGGGCTTTCCATACTCAGAATTCCTTGTCTCTGAGAGGCCTCCCTTGACCTCCTGCCTCATGTACCCCCAGTCACCCCAGTCTCCCTAAGGCTAACCTTTTCTTTTTCAGAATGCTGATCTCTACTTGCCATATGTTTTTTGTGTATTCATGAGATGCCGGTCTCCCTCTACTGGCATCCGAGCTTCGTATGAGCGGGAAATTATGAGTATTTTAGTGATTGCTGTTTCCCAGAATTCTGAGCCATGCCCGGCACACAGCGCATCAGTAACGGGCTTTCTAAGGTTGGATGCAAATGAAATCTACATGATGGCTAATTCCTAGAATCTAAACACTTGGGAGACTAAGACAGCAGGATTACTATGAGTTCTAGGACAACCTAAATCATATAGTGACACCCAAACCAGTGCAAACTACAGAGTAAGACCCTGGCTCAAAAATAAATAATAGCTGGGCAGTGGCGGCGCACATCTTTAATCCCAGCACTTGGGAGGCAGAAGCAGGCAGATTTCTGAGTTCAAGGCCAGCCTGGTCTATAGAGTGAGTTCTAGGACAGCCACGGCTACACAGAGAAACCCTGTCTCGAAAAACCAAAACCAACTAATCAACCAACCAAACAAATAAATAAATGATGAACAAATCTCAAAACAATGCCAACCAAGTCTTGAAACAAGTGGATGGACACTCTACACCCAATCCATAATGCCACCAATATCCTGTGTTCCTCTCTTCTCCTTTGGTACCGGCACTTATCACTCTTCCACATTCAGATCACCTTGGTTTTAATTTCCGCATACAACATTTGTCTCTCCATAAGCAGCTTGTTCCAGTAAGCATAGTGAGCTCCACCTCAACTATGAGGAAAATGAGGATTTTACTCTTCTTTCCAGTTAAATAATAACCCACTAGTGCAACTATAACACGTTTTCTTCATCTGTCCCTGGGCGTGAGGCTGACTCTGTGTCTTGACCCTTAGTCTGAGTTTTACCATGCACTTACACCGTGTTCCAAGTGTCTACGTAACAACTGACATCCTTATTTCAGGGATGAGAAGATGGAAGCTTCTCATGCGTGACAGGATTCAAAGCGGTCAGTGTGATCTGAGAGGCCAGGGTTATTCATGAGGACAGTGTGGCTGTCTGTGTGTCTGTAATATACCTTGATTGAGGGGCTGGAGAGATGGCTCAGCCATTAAGAGATCACGAGTATATTCCAGGATTCCTGACTTGGGGCACAGTGTGCAGGAGGTCTTAGATTCTATTCCTGGGAAGGAGGAAGGGGGTGGGGAGGGATGGAGAGGAGGAATTGACAGCTTCCCACTTAAAGCATATATTCAATAGATTTCAATATATTCAACGTAGTGTAGCCCTCAACCAACTTACGATCCTTTTTTTCTCACCCCAAACTGCAACAGTATAACCTTAGCATTTATTTCTCTTCCCCACACACAGCCTGATTCCCCACTTTAGGCAACGAGTAATCTACTTTATATGCTTCTGTAATTATCTACATCTGTGGATGTAAATGAGATCATTGACCCCATGATCTTTATTGACAGTTCTCCTATATAATGGCCCATCTATCACTACTCCATTCTTTTTCCCCCCCAGAATTATATATTTTTAAAGGTCTTAAATTTCTTAATTTTTTCTGTACAAAGGCTTGCATGATCAGTCTCAACTGATAAACAGTCTTGAATAATCCATGCAAGGTGACTGGTCCAACTTAATAAAGCTTAACTGTGTCCTTCGTGTGTGGGCAGAAACACTGACCGCACATGTTCAGCCTGTATTTCCGGATCAGACCAGATGTTAGAAAAGGCACAGCAAGAGCTATCACCCTGGCCAAACTTCTGTGAGTGACTCCAGTAGAGCTGCTGGTGGCTTTCAGTTGGCCAATGAGGAAAAGGGCTGTGAATGACATTCTAGTGTGGACATGTATCAGTTTGCCTGCCCATCGATTCACAAATGGGTGTTTGAATTGTTGCTGGTTTTTGGCTGTTTTGACTCACGCCGCTGTGAGCATTCATGTGTGAATGTTTGTAGGCACAGTGTAAGTATATTTGTTCTCTCAGGAAAAGACCTAGGAGTAGATGGTCAAGATGTGGGAGTGCAAAGCCAGGGCTCAAAACTGCTTTGTTTTACTGCTTACTGGAATGGCTGAATCCACCACCAGTCTAACTAACAGATCATTTTTAAACTAATTTATTTCTTTTTATTTTATGTGCATGGGTGTTTTGCTTGCATGTGTGTGTGTGAGGGAGTCAGAGATTGGAGTTACAGACAGTTAGTCATAGGCTGCCATGTGGGTGACAGAAATTTAACCTGGGTCCTCTAGAGCAGTCTTAACCACTGAGCCATCTTTTCAGTCCCTAGAGATCATTTTTTTTAAGATTTATTTATTATTTTATGTAGGAGTACACCATTGATCTCTTCAGACACACCAGAAGAGGGCATCAGATCCCATTACAGATGGTTGTGAGCCACCATGTGGTTGTTGGGATTTGAACTCAGGGCCTTTGGAAGATCGATCGGTGCTCTTAGCCACTGAGCCGTCTCTCCAGCCCTAGAGATCATTTGTTAAGGTGTACTGTATTCGTGAGTGTTCTGATTACATGTGTGCATATGCACTGAGTGTGTGCAGGCCCCCAAGAGGCCAGAGATTTGTGAGATGCAGAGATGGCTGCGCGGTGAAGAGCACTGACTCTTCTTCCAGAAGATTGGGTTCGGTTCCCAGCACCCACATGGTGCCTCATAGCCATCTGTAACTCCAGTTTCAGGGAATCTAACATCTCTTCTGGCCTCTGTTGGCACCAGGCATGCATGTGGTACACAAACACATGCAGGCAGGACAGCCCACACCTGTGAAAGTAGATGAGAGAGTGTGTGTGAGTGGAGGCCAGAAGAGGCTGTTGGATTCCTGTGACCTGGTGAGACACACCTGTGAATTGCCTAACATGGGTGCTGGGGACTGAACTCTGGTCCCTCTGCCAGGGCAGCACTTGCTCTTAACTGCAGAACTGTCTCCTGAGCAGCACAATCAGCACCTACATGACCCAGGAGCCCGGTCAACTTGGAGTTCACCAAGTAAGGAATGGCCTCGGAGATTGGTGTGTGATGCCCCCAGAGGAGAAGCTGTTGCCAGTAACAGGATGTATGCAACCTCATTTCCACATACTTCCTCCTTTCCTAAGAGAGCCAGTCAGTGCGCCCCACTCGTCTCCTGCACCATTTTACCCTGCAGGATTTCTAATCAAGGGTAGGAATTTTCAAGGGGACAGGTTTGGTGGCTAGAAGTGTTGTCAATACCTAGGGGTAGGTTATATTGGAAACAAATGGGATTTCGGAAGTCAAGTAAACCTTTCCAGACTCTTCTGCCGCTGCAACACCTCATTTTAGGATTGAGTCTGCATCCCTCCCAGGGATGGGAGTCCGAGAGACCCTCCCAGGGATGGGAGGAGTCCCAGAGACCCTCCCAGGGATGGGGGGAGTCCCAGAGACCCTCCCAGGGATGGGGGGAGTCCCAGAGACCCTCTTGCACCTTCCAGATACAGGGCATATACATTGGAAATTGGAACTGGGATCTGCAGGACCTGAGTGTCTCAGAAAAGGGGCAGGAAGGTGAGAGCGGGACCTGCTCTGGGGACAGATTTGAGGACAGTACCTGAGGCCTCTCCTTTAAGGTTGTCCTGTTTAGATTTTGACAACCCCTTGCCAGGTTGATAGTGTCAGATGTCTAAATTGTCACTATTTTCTCCAGCTTTGCCGCTTTCTCCCCTAAAAGGGCTGGACCAAAGGGCCACTTGGCAAAGTACTGGCTCTGTGATCGGGGTCAGTAGTCAACATAGGGGTTTTGCTGGGAAATTAGAGCGTCAGTGCATACTCGTGTCCTTGGGAGGAGACAACAGCTGGGCAGTTTTCTTAGGTGAGAAGGCCAACAAACAGACTTGTTGCCGTGGTTTTGTTTTGATTTTATCATGGGGTGTGGCTCACACACCACAGGGACTTTATAGCTCCTGAGTACCTTTATTGGGCTGAAGTTCAGATCTGTTTACAGTTCTCAGAATAAATCCTGGAATTTACACACATTTCGTTCAGGTCCTTCCTTCAAAGCTCTTTGCCAAAGCTGGTTTCTCCTCTCTCTATCCCTCCATGAGCGGGAGATTAGTGACATTGTGTCTGTTTTCTTTCTTTTTTTTTTTTTAATTTTTTTGTATAGGCTTATTTATTATTATATATAAGTAGCTGTCTTCAGACACTCCGGAAGAGGGTGGCAGATCTCATTACAGATGCTTGTGAGCCACCATGTGGCTGCTGTGACTTGAACTCAGGACCTCTGGAAGAGTTCTTACCTGCTGAGCCATCTCTCCAGCCCCAACACTCAGCAAAGCTGTGTGTGCAGCTTCTTGTCTGCTACTTTATAGGCTCTTCCTCCTTCCACCCTTATCCACCCATTTCTTCCACTCTTCCTAACACTAGATAAGAGAGGAAAAAGGATAGAGAGGAAAGGAAAGAGATCCCTGAATAAAGTCAGGGGTTGGAAAGGGGACGATGTTACCGTTAGACTACTTCCTGTTGATCAGGGGTGCTGAGTTCCTTAAGGTGAGCTTAATCTCCACTGTCAGAATATCTAATTTCTTCTTTTTCTTGTTTCTTTGAGCAAGACTACTTAACAAACTGTGACCAACAACAACTAACAACTCACCCACACCACCTAGCATTATACGCCCTCTGAGAAGTCCCAGAATTCCAAATATCACACAATCACAGAAATTATCTGCAGCTGGCAAAACCACACCTCTGGTAGAGCACCAAGCAAATCATAGTCAGCTGATGCGGACAGTCGGAAGCAGCCCACGGCTCCACACACAGGATTATAACAAAAGCACACTCTTAGAATATTTCTGTGTTTTTTCTTTTTTCTTTTTTTGTTTTGGTTTTTGGTTTTTGGTTTTTTTGGGTTTTCGAGACAGGGTTTCTCTGTGTAGCCCTGGCTGTCCTGGAACTCACTCTGTAGACCAGGCTGGCCTCGAACTCAGAAATCTGCCTGTCTCTGCCTCCCTCTGTGTTTTTTCAAAGAAACCAAAACTCCATAATTCTGTCTGTCTGTGGGAGCCAAATTAATTGAGATTTGGTTGGGAATGTCCACCCCAGAACCCACCAAGGTAAAATAATTGCCCTGGAGAGAGTGCAATGGCTGTAGTGGTCACTGCATAGCTTCAGGACCTACTAGGAACTACTGAAGTTCTTGTGGAGTCGAAGTGGAATATTCTAAGAACATAATGGCTGGGAAGAGAAAACCTGTGGAGGCCATGAGAGCTCTGGTACACACCACACTGCTATTCTCCAGTGGCCATGAATTTATTGGGGAAAGGGAACGTATGTTAACATCAGAATGAGACCTGTGAGGTCAAATCTGAAGATTCATTTACTTTTATTTTATGTATATAGGGGTTTTGCCTGCATGTATGTATATGTACTGAAAAGGAGTAACTAAAGCTTGGGACCTGTGCTGGCCAGGTAGAAGAATTATAGGTCTGAAAATCCAGCACAAGCTTGCCCACATAGGCCTGGGAATGAGCAAGGAAGCTGTTGAACATTCTGGGAACTAGCAGGCCAAGAAGAGATAGATAAGACATGTCTGGGTGGGCTCAGGCAAGCAGGGACCTGTCTGGGCAAGATGACCCAACTGAATGATGAGGTATGGTTGGAGGCCAGCCAGATGCCCTACTGCCTCAATACCACCCTTAGTAATTTCCCTATGCTCTGATCTGCACATATTCTAGCTGGATTTGAACTAGCCAATTATGTATTGCTATGCTAATTCCTTTGTTCCCCTAGACCTCCTTCCTATAAAAACCCCTAACCCCTGAGCCTCGAGGTTGATCCCTCTGTCTCCTGCGTGAGATATGGGTCCACCCGGAGCTCCGATATTAAAACTACCTCGTGTGTTTACATCAAGATGGTCTCTCGTGTTTCTCTGGGTGCACGTTCTCCCAGGACTTGAGCAAGGGTCTCCCTACGGGGGGGTCTTTCATTTGGGGGCTCGTCCGGGATCTCGTGACACCCAGGAACCCCGAAGACCACTTGGAGGTACGTGTGTATAAATGGAAGTGCTTATGGCATGTTTGCAGAGCGGCGCTGCCAAGTATGCTTGTGGTTTCGGTTTTGAATGTGAGCATGATAGAAGCCGGTTCTTAGGGGATTCTTCCCAGCGTGTGTATTCCTAGGGGGTTCGAGTCTTCCGTGTATATTTCTAGAGGGTTCGAGTCCTCTGTGTGTATTCCTAGGGGGTTCGAGTCCTCCGTATGTATGATTCCCTTGTCTGTGTTTTCTCACAGACTTTTATATGAATGAATGATCCTGGGGTCGAGTATCAGGACTCTGGATGCAGATCCCAGATGCCCTGTCTGTCTCTCTGTGATTTGGCTTTGATTTTGCTGTTTAGGGTGTTGGTGGTAGAGGCACCCTTCTTTGTCTGTCTATACTTGGCCCCTGATGTGTACAGGGGAATCAGTTCTTCTCGGTGGTGAAGTGGCAGGCACAGCCGAGCAACTCTGTGATCTGTCTTTGATTATCTATGTACCTGATGTTTGTTACTGGACCCAGTTGTCTTTCTCTGTGTTCATAGACCTGGCAAGGTCAAGCTGTCTGTGTGGTAATTGTTTTATTCTGTGTTTCTTGGTATTAGTCCCCTATATTGTTGTCTGGGAGGATTTAGTTCCGTCGCCTCCTTCGTGGGTTCGTCCTTTCGTTTCGTTTCACTTTTAGATCCAGACCTGTTGAATTTGTGCTGTGAGAACTGAGAAAAAAAAAAAGCCTCCCTCCTATTCTCCTACTCTGCTCCCAGGGAGGGGCAGCTGCTGCCCGAGAGCCCACAGCATCTCGGCTCCTCTGGTGCAAGCTCCGCAGGGCCCAAGGTCAAGTGCAGCCGGAGAGCGAGGCCATCAACTACAGAATAAGTGGGCAGAGACCCCTGAACAACCAAGTAGATTTTTACCAAATAGATTAATTGGGTTAAAATATTGTCTTTATTATCTGGTTCAAAAAAGTTATTGAATTGGCATCTTATAAATTGTGGTTTTGTTACTGTGTAAATATGATTGGATACTGCAGCCTTGGAAGTTATGCTTTGTTTACCATGTGGTGAGAGCAGTTTAAATTTATGATTGTTGTACTGTGTTTCATGTTGAAGAAAAAAAATGGTTAAAACTTTGATTCAGTTTAAGTTGTTTGAAGGCAGTCTTAATTTACACAGCAGAATTGATAAGCCACTGTGCTGTGTCTAGAAGTTAAGCACAGCTCTTAAAGGGGACAGCAGCTTTTCGCTTGTAATCTTGGTAACAGAAAATTAGCATAAAATTGGTAACTCAGGATTAGAGTCATTCTAAGCAACAAGCATGAGCCAACCCAGGAAAACAGGACTTTATGATATTTTATGTAATTCTTACCCCTTATAAGTCTAGTGAGGCCAATGGTGACGCCTGAGCCAGAGATAAGATTTTAAAGCAATGTCTCTTTGATGATGTATTCAAAATTGCACTGTAATGCATTCATATGTAAGAATTGGCAGCTAAACTTTGTAACATGACAATAAGGTACTTGCTACTGATTTTAGAAAAAGAATGAAATGTTTAAAACTGGGTTTGTCAAAGTTATGGTTAACAGTTGCAAGATAGGTTGCTGAGGGATTTATTGCAAGTTGGTGAAGGATTTAGTGCAAGTCGCTGAGGGACAGAGAAGTAGAGGAAGAAGAAAAAGGAGACAGAAGGACATGAGGCTAGAGAGCTAAAGAGGGATAAAAGACAAGAAATACTGGCCACCGTAGTGGGAAAGATCAGTGCACATATGCACTGAGACTGGAGAGAGGCCTAACTTGAGAGAAAAAGTACGTCGCAGGAGGACTGTGAATGTGTGAGTGTGGAGAAGGCGTAGTGAAAGGATAAAAATTTGGAAGAGGGTCTCAGAAAATGGAGCCTAGTAAAGTGGGGACAAGTGATGAGCAGTTTAGAGACACATGAAGAAAGAGTTAAAGAAACCTGGAACAGCTGTGGCTGTTGCTGGGAGAAGGCTGTTTTACATGTGCTGTTATTGAACCAGTGGGGATGCCTTGGTCAAATACACCTGGAATCTAGCATTACCAAAATAAGAAATTTTTAGCTTGTCCTGTATATCAGAGATGGGGATTTTCTTATTTGGAGATTTTAAAGAACAGAGAACCCGAATACCACCCAGAAAGGTTTTGTGTCGTCCACGCAGGTTTCCCGCCGGCAGGAACACACGGACACACGCAGGATCCTTCTGCAGCAATTGTTTATTACATCTTCAAGAGGGCGACACCCGACCCCGGAAAAGGCACTGCTTATATATGCCCTGGAGCAGCGTGTTCATTCTGATTGGCTGTTTACTCAGGAGCGTAATACGCCCCAGGATGGCTCGTGACTTGGCGCGCTCTGGCCCTAGGCACATGCGCAATTTACCTGTCTGCTGGCTATCACCACTCACCGTGGCTCTCTACAGTTTTGTTTTAGTGTTTCTGTAAAAAGATGCTTAAAACAAGTTTGTCTTGAGATTCATATGTTGCAGAAAGTGCTGCTAAATTTGGCTGCTTGAACTCCTGGTATCCTGAACTTCAGTCTGATCCAGTCAAGACACAGACATCAGAAGACTAATAAATTTTGCTTTCCCTTCCCCACCTCAATGCCCCCTTGTTCAGCTGGAAGAAGCTATGACTGAGTCGTCGACCCAGTGCCCTGGGCTTTGGGGCTACAGAGGGTTGTTAATGGGTTGTGTTTCTAGAAAATGTAATATGGTCATATTTGAAATAGGGAAGAATAGCCAGATTTAATTGTATAGCTTAATCTCATTAAATAGAGAACCTTATAGTTATTGCTAAGTTAAAATCACATGTTCCTATTTGGTGCAGAATTTATTTTGATATCTTTGATATAAGGACCTTCTGATAATATTTACCCTGTACTGAAAATGAGTTAATTGGTGTATAGATAATTTAAACTGAAAGCATTGTGTGACTAGAATTTGGTCAGGTATTTAAATATTTCTTCAGATACACAGCTTATTCTCAGAAAGTTTGCTTTGATGTTTATATTATTAAGTTCTGAATTTTGTTTCCTATATTTGTAATAGTAATTGGTAAAAGTTAAGGCTTGGGTTATAAACCATTTACATCTTAAATTGGTATGCAAGGAATAAGTAAGAACTTTTAAATTGAGAATTTGTTGTTGCAATAGTGTTCTTATTGACTGATAGGTGTAGCTAATACAGTTCTGTTGTGCATACTTCAAGGCAAAAGATAAGTTTTCTGTATCAACTTTAAAAAGTTCTGGTTTCAGTAAGAGTTGTCTGTAGGCTTATAAGTAATTCTTCTATTTCCCCTAATAGACAGGGCTTAGACCCAGTCCTTCTGTTACTGTTATTATAGACAGATCTGAGATGTCTAGACTTGTGAGTTTAGGGCCAAGCTAGCAAATTCATGGCTCTGAGTTTAATGTTAGGGTAACTTCAAGATTTCAATTAAAAATAGCTGAGAGTAGTTAACAGACAATAGTCCAGATTACTATATATAGATAGTTGGTTTTCAAAAACATCAGAAATCCACAGAATATGGCAGTTGATATTATTTATTCATCTGACTAGAGACTCATCTGTGACTGACAGTACCTCTTTCTCAGACTCAAAGAAGAAACTGAGCATCATCGGAGCTGCTCCAGCTGTGGTGAGACAGCCACCAGGCAAAAGTTGCCTCTTCATTTGCAGACAATACTGTCTACAAAGGACACACAGGCCTAGGACAAGCTTATATCTGCCGAGACAGAGTAGGCTGGTTCTTAGCTATTTCTTATGGTTCCTGTTGTCAGACATTCATGGGCCAGAAGGCTGAAGACTGATGCTCCAACGTTTTGAAGTAAGGACTGTCCAGGTGTCCAGCAGTCTCTATTAATTAGTAATATTTTTGGAAGCTGTGTTAGGCTTCCCATATATTCTCTATTATTCAGTCATTCCTGGATTTCTGGTGGAGTTGAAAGACTATGAAAGTTAGAAGAGATGCAGGATAAGTCATTAAGAAAACTAGTGTAGGTAGATGAGAAAGTGTTTTTATAAATAGAAAAAGAAATAAGAAAGTTGTAGAAAGACATAAAAGAGATAAGACCGGAAAGAAGAGAAGCTAGGAAGCTTGAGAGCTAGTAAGGTAGTGACTGGCAATAAAAGAGAGTTAGGAGTTCCCCTGAGAGTTATGTTGGGAGACTGCAGGGGCAGCTACAGGAACATCTGCTATGGCATTGCAGCATAGGGCTTATGGAGAGTTAAGAGCTGCCATTGATTTAAATATAGAAGAATGTTGCTTTTATGCAAACCATTCAGGAGTCATTAGAGATTCCACCAGAGAGACTAGATCAAAGACAGAAGAACAGAAGAGCACAACAAAATTGGTTCGAGTTTCTGTTTTCTAAATCACTATGGATGACTACTTTGTTTTCCGAACTAGCTGGACCATTGCTTATTATATACCTAGCCTTGGTTTTTAGTCCCTGCTTAATAATAAAAGGAAATTGCTTTTGTTAAAACTAGGATAGATGCAGTACAGCTTATGGTGTTACATCATCAATACTATACCTTGCCTGAAGAAGAATTTGAGACCAACATATAGCTCTAAGATTAGAGCTATGTAAAAGAAAAAAAGGGGGAAATGAAAAGGAGTAACTAAAGCTTGGGACCTGTGCTGGCCAGGTAGAAGTATTATAGGCCTGAAAATCCAGCACAAGCTTGCCCACATAGGCCTGGGAATGAGCAAGGAAGCTGTTGAACATTCTGGGAACTAGCAGGCCAAGAAGAGATAGATAAGACATGTCTGGGTGGGCTCAGGCAAGCAGGGACCTGTCTGGGCAAGATGACCCAACTGAATGATGAGGTA
>JADRCD010097254.1:0-17743 GCA_019843815.1 Montemys delectorum | reverse complement strand
AGTGCACTAGCTCTGTAACTCCTCCTCACACAGTGCACTAGCTCTGTAACTCCTCACACAGTGCACTAGCTCTGTAACTCCTCCTCACAGTGCACTAGCTCTGTAACTCCTCCTCACACAGTGCACTAGCTCTGTAACTCCTCACACAGTGCACTAGCTCTGTAACTCCTCCTCACACAGTGCACTAGCTCTGTAACTCTTCCTCACACAGTGCACTAGCTCTGTAACTCTTCCTCACACAGTGCACTAGCTCTGTAACTCTTCCTCACACAGTGCACTAAGCTAGAAATCAGCAGTCTAAGCGTCCATTAAAGCAAAAATCAGAGTGCCGAGATTTTGAACTAGAAGTGAATTTTTAACGTGAAATGCTACAGCGTTGTGCACCCTAGGCAATTCTTTATCTAGATGTAAAAATTCTTTATCAATTGGGTTAATTCTTTATCTAGATGAAAGATGGTGGGGCTGGAGAGATGGCTCAGCAGTTAAGAGCACTGACTGCTCTTCTGAAGGTCCTGAGTTCAATTCCCAGCAACCACCTGGCAACCACCTGGTGGTTCACAATCATCATAATGAGACCTGATGCCCTCTTCTGGTGTGTCTGAAGACAGCTACAGTGTACTTAGATATAATAATAAAGGTTTAGGCTGGAGCTCCGCACCAGAGTGAGCGGGCCGAGGGCCGACTGGAGCTAACAGGGTGGACCTGAACGAGCAGAGGTCCTGAATTCAAATTCCCAGCAACCGTATGATGGCTCACAACCATCAGCACAGCTATGGTGTAGTTATATAAATTAAATAAATAAATACTTATATAAATTAAATAAACAAATACATAAATAAATCTTAAAAAGAAAGAAAAAAGGAAGAAAGGAAGGAAGAAAAGAAAGGAAGGAAGGAGAGACAGAGAGAAAGAAAGAAAGAAAGAAAGAGAGAAAGAGAGAAAGAGAGAGAGAGAGAGAGAAAGAGAGAAAGAGAGAAAGAGAGAGAGAAAGAAAGAAAGAAAGAAAGAAAGAAAGGAAGGAGAGACAGAGAGAGAAAGAAAGAGAGAAAGGAAGGAAGACAGATAGACAGTCGGTAACACTTAGCGTCATGCGAGGGATCAAGGGGATAGCTGCTGCAGTGCAGAATACTGGCCTAGCACGTGTGAGTCCCTAGGCAGGTAGAGCCAGAGAGAGATGAGCAGGCTTCCCCTGCTGAGCGAGCCCTTGCTGAAGTCAGGTGGTGAGGCAAAGGGGTGAGGCATGGAGCCCTGCATCTACGACCACACCAACCACACCGTGGACACAAAAGAATGCTGGAGAGAAAGGGCGTGGGCCTGAGTACAGGAAGGACAGACAGTTTAGGGGACACTACCTGTTGCCAAGTAAGAAAATAAATGGTCTTGGGGCAGGGCAGAGGACAGGCACAGGACTGTTCACCCACCATGCCAGTGTGACACAGGGTGTATAGACAGTTCTTTTTAAAAATGAATTGACCATTATGTCACATGTCAAATTTCAAAAACCAACAGCTGACCTCATACACAGAAACAGACAACTCACCTCATCTTTCTCATTTTTCAGGAGCTGATGCAAATTCCTGTTCTTGCACTGTAGCTGCCTGTCTCTCTCCTGAAGCCCAATTATCTCTCGCCTGGAGGTTTCCAGCTGCTCCTGGAACGTGAAATATGCCACTTGAGCAAAACTGACAGGAGTCAGGAACTGTGTCCTCAGATGGGCAATGACAGGTCACACAGGGAGCTACAGTCCCTCTTCAGTGGAACTTGAGCATTTGTTTTAAAGTGATTACAAGCAAGTTCAATATATAAAATCACATGCCTTGTTTAAACTCATTTTTATTTTATTGTCATTTATGGAAGAGAATGCCAACATGGTTTCCTCTCTGATGCTGCCAGTGAGGTCTTGAGAATTCTCGTTAGGGCTGTGATACTCTCAGAGCACACGACACAAGGCATGCTCATCTGCAGTAATACCATCACGCTTTGGGGGATGTGGGGCTTTAGGGAGCCATAAGTGCCCCTGAGTGTGAAGAGGCTGGGAACACTGTCCTTCACACTACCCAAGGTCAGGTCCAAACTCTGAGAAATTACAAAAATTCCTAAAATTCTTAAAATAGAAACTCAAAGGCTCCAAAGGGCCACAGCTCACAGTGAGCACAGCAGAGTGAGCCACCGAACCGCATCTCAGGTCACATAACACAGCCGCAGTAACAAGGCAGAGTAGTGCCATGACAATAGTTAAGGGAGGGCAATAGTTAAGGAATATGGCCGAGGACAGAGGGAGATGGCACAGCTGCAGCCACCTCATTTTTAACCATGATCTAAAAAGTATACGCTGGAGAAAAGACAGGGCATTTACCGCGGGGACAGAGGACGAGGTTCACTCATGTCACCTTGTGTAAAACTTTAATTCAAAATGGATCAGGGACCTTAGTGCAAGACCACAAACTGTGAAGCTGCTGGAGGAAAAACAGAGGAAGCATTTTGGATGGAGGGATGGGCAATGAGCTGATGGAAGAGGTTCCAGTGACACAGAAAGTGACCTCAAGAATGGACAAGCAAGATCACAGGGAGTCAGAAAAGTATTCACAGCAAAGGAAGCCGTCTGCAGTGACTGAAGGAGAAAGTCTTTGCTAACTACACGGCTGTAGGGTCTAACACCTACAATCTGTAAAAAGAACCAAAATCTTAAATATCAAAGCTCCTAATTACTCAATAAATGGACAAACACACTGACTGTCCAGTTCTCAAAAGAAAAAATACAAATGGCCATAAATACATAAAAGTGTTTAACATTTATAGCCCCACAGGAAGTACAAATGAAAAACTGCAGTGAAACTGCACATCACCCTAGTAGTCAGAACGGCTACCACCATCTCAGAATGAAGCAACTGCAAATGCAGACATAGGAAGAGGAGACTCAGGCACTGGTCAGCTGACGAGCCCACCACGAAGATGAGCACGAAGGTTCCTCAGGAAATTAAGAGCGGAAACACTGTGCCATCTAGCACGGCCCTCCTAGGTCTGCACACTCCCATGCTGACTGCGGCTCAGCTCACACAGCTAAGCTAAGGAAGCGCCTAGACAGCTGGACCCAAGAATGTATAAAGGACGTGGGACATGGCGCAGGTGTGCCTGTGTGCATGCAAATGATGAAGTGTTATTCAGCTCTGAAAAATGAAATTAGTCACTTTCATAAAAAATACATGAAACAAAAGATCATAGTGTTAGTCTAAAAAGCCAGACTCCCAACAACAAATGCCTTGTTTTCTCTCATATGTGGATCTAGAGTAAATGTGTGTGTGTAAATGACCAGAAAGTTAGACAACTTTGGTGTCAGGGCAGGAGGGTACCTAAAGGGAATGGAGAGCAAGAGAGGTTGAGGGTGTGTGTGGGGGAGGGGGATCTGGGGATAAGAAAGACAAAATACGGCAGGCCCATTTCCTCTCATGCAGATCCTGACTTAACTCTACATGCATGACATGAGAACAGAAGGGACTCCATGGGACAACAGGGTAGAAGTAAGAGACTATGTGAGGTGGATGTAAATAAGGCACAATAAAGTGGTCAAAGTTTAATAATGTAATCTATTTTGTGTATGTTAACCAAAAAACTAAAATAAACCAAACAAAAAGCTCTGCAAAGAATTCCTAAACACTGGCATTGTCATGAGGCTCTCTGAGCTTCCACCCCCATCTAAACAAGAAGGAGTGTGTGCCCCAGAACTCCTGTACCCCAGCATCAAAGGAACATTTATACAATGTCTTCCCCTCCTTAGGTGCCACCTCACCTCTGTACCATCCGGAGGCCAGGGTCCAGCCCCGCACTCACCCTCTCCAGCCTCCATAATGCCCTTTGTGGTTCTCTGAAAACAATGTCCTCTCCTGCCTCCAGGGCTTCATGTAAATTGCACACTCTGTTGGGAATACCAACTCCAGATGCTAGCAAGCTTCTGAATCATTCTTTAAATTTTGATCAAAAGCTCATGAGCATGGACAGGGTGTGAATCAATCACAAAAGTCAAATCTACAAACCTTACAGAGTTCTGTCCTCAGCTAACCTAAATAATAGATTCTGACCCAGGTCAAATCCAAATTAGAAGAGACCCTAGTCAAACACTCTGCTCTGGGTAGCTCTAGCTCATTCCTTAAATGAAAGGCCTTGGTCTGCAACTTAACTGCATCATTATATTGCATAGCTGTGCATGAATCACTCACATGGCACTTGGCCAACAGTGCCTGACATGCACGCAGGTCCCGCTAGGAGCACTGAATCAATGTGGCACACACAGCTCACGGTCCTAGAAAACCCCAATAAGCACCTTCTCCAGTCTGCACAGTCCCCAGCTAGCCAAGACTCCCAGTGGGATAATCTATCTGTCCTTCACAAACCGCATATACAAGAAGCCAAAAGCACTGTGGGAGACAGTGTTACTGTACCTACTCTGAGGACAGACAAGACACATCAGGTAGTGACCGGTTAAAAGGAACATGTGCCACAGAAGAACTGTGACTTCTATAGAGCAACCCCAAAAGTGCTCCGAACTCAGAAACAGGGCAGTGCACAGCGCGTGCACTTTACAGGACACTCTACCAACCCGCAACCATTACACCAAACCTCTACTCTCCAAGAGAACAGATTCAAGATGCTGACTTTAGTTTTCATCATCTGTTCTTAAGAGTGGGGTAGGAAATAGATACAGCCAAAGAAAGAGGCCAAGAACTGACAGATGGAAAGCCACAAGGAAGCCAACTTGCCAAGAGTGTACATATACTCACAAAGGCTTTTTCTCGTAAGTGGGTCCTAATATAGAATCCTGAGAAAAAATGGTTTGTATGGATTATATTCTTAATAATATGCAACTATAATATTAAGTCTTTCCTATACCATGATTCAAATGCTGGGTCCTCTTTCCTTGGGGGAGGAATACATTTTTATAGAAAACCATAAAAAAGCTTTTTATAATGAGGAGGAAAAAGAAAGCAAAGCAGAAATGAGCAACAGCATTGTGTACAGTAAGATGGTGGGTCAACGGCCCTGTGAAAAGCGCCTGTTCCTTTTTACAGAGAAGGGTCACCAGTGGCCACGGGAAACTACAGCCCCCCCCACTGCAGCTGGACAGCCTCAGAGGCTGACGCTGTCTGGCTCATTCACCCAATCCCCGGTATATGTACTGTATCGTGGGAATATTTTTCTTGGCATCAATGTGTTATGAAGCATCTCCTTCATCAACCGAGGTTGGATGAGGTTAGGGAATCCTGATTTTTCTCCAGAATGTATTTCCTAACTTCCAACAGATTCAGCAAAACCTCTAAACAATAAAATCAAGGCCTTCCGCACAGACAGTGAGAAGCAGAGCAATCAATGTGTGCACATTTCTGGAAATCACTCTTCCTACATAAAAAAAAAAAACTTCAGGTTTTAAACACAGCCCTGAATTGCATCCAAAGCCCGTAGCCTCCTGTAGTACTGTGTCCTATAGCGCAGCACTGAGACAGGAGGATGGATGACTGTACCTTAAGTTTGGTGTAGCAGCTCTGAAGGTGGTCCATGTCACTGCCCAGCTTCAGATTCTGTGTTTCCACACTTTCTTGGGCCAGAAGGTTCTTCCGCTGAAGCACAAGCAGCTCATTCATACAGTTTAGAACAGCAACTATATTTAATTCTCTCTTTGTCTCTTTACTTTTGGGTTCTTCATATAAGGAAGGAAAACCGAAGGTAGTCAGTTCCTGGGGGAGAGAACATCGGCTTAGCAGTTATCTCTGGGAAGATGCTGGTCCAAAACCAGGATGTTTCAGTTTAGCAAGAATGAGCTGCTGAACGGCACAGTGATACATTAGTAACAATGTGTTGATTCTCAAACTGCAGAGTAGTTTTTGAAGTCACCCAGACACAAAAGAAACCTATGTTCACTTCAGAGTCAGCTTACAATGTATACATATTCAAGAACACTATGCAGTACAAAATACAAAATATGCAGGTTTAACTTGTCAACAAACTTTCAACATATAATTGTTTTTCTATGGATTAATAGACAAGTCAGTGAAAAGGGAAAATTGAAAATTATTCCCAGATCAGTAACATTAAATATTCAAAGAACGAATAACAAACAAGTTTAAATTCCTTGATGAATTTTCTAGAATCTGCTGACCTCGCATAAGCTATCCAGGTTTGTTTTATCAGTAAAATGAGCGACTCCCAGTTAAAGAGCCTGAGACAGGAGGCGTCCAGGTGCAGCAGACACAGGAGTTAACCTTGGGTTAGCCCAGTGACACCGCGACTCTCTGCAAGCCTAAGTCTCTGGCAAATGCTTTTCTTGTGGCCTTGACATTTTGTGGTGCATAACATGACATGTTCTTGCTTCTTATAAGAACACATTACCTGATCAAGATAGGAAATACTTTGTTCAATGTTCTCTCCTGTGCAGAAGGCACTGAAAACACCATGCACGTTTTTTGATAAAGGTATTGAAGAGCATAGTACTTGCTGGGAGTATAAACTTGACGGAGACATCTTTGTTTCTGAGGTATATGGAGAGATATTTTTGTTTTCTGAAAAATAAGAGAGCATTCAGGTGACTATAAAGCTAACACAATCTCCATTCCCAAAGACTCTGAGTTTTATACACAGTATTTTAAAGTTATGGCCAACATACTTTAATGTGAAATCTATACACTTCTATGACAAAATGGCACAAGTCCATTAGTGACCATTCTTGGTAGATATGTTAAATGAATGCCTACCTCAACTTCTACTACACATTTATAAAAATACGATCAAATATTTGTCTGTGACATTCAGTTTATGTAACTAAAGGAATCAGAAACTGAAGAAGCCAATAAGTAGATTTCAAATGCATAAAATTTTCCTCAAAAGTAGTAAATAATGAAGCACGCTTGGCTTTTTATAACTTTACTAACAACGAGAACTGCACGTGACCGGCGCTGCCAGCTCCTCCAGTGTCATCTGTGGCTGGGGTGGGTAGTTTTCGCTTTCCTCAAGAATTCCTCTTTGGTGGCGTCTGCTGGACTCAGTTACCTGTACACAGAACTGGATCTGTAACAGTCATCCAATCTCCCATAGCAAGTTCCAGAGCCAGGGTACCTGAGGCGGCGGTTCGGTGGTGCAGCAGTACAACAGCGCCTGTCACACTCCTACGTGAGCATCTCCTTAGAAGGCAAAGGACAGAAACACCAAACTTAAAAGACGGAACCCAGGGAAAGCCAACGTGCAAAGAGTTTGTATGTCCTTTTGAGTTTTTGACATTTCATTTTGGTGCACCATGAGCATGCCTGGCACTCATGGAGGTCAGAAGAGGGCATCAGATCCTCTGGAACTGGAGTTAAAAATGGTTGAGCCACCACATGGTGCTGGGAACTGAACCCAGGTCCCCTGTAACAGCAGCCAAGTGCTCTTAACCACTGAGCACTTTATGTGGTTTATGTCCTTTTTATGTCCTTTAAATCAGAAGGGGTCTGTAATATTTATTCCTATGTGCACAGCAGAAATAGTGGGTACATACTGTGATGGTTTGTTTTAACTGTCAACTGGTAAGTCCTAGAGTCTCCTGGAGAGGAAATCTCAGTGAGGAACCATCTAGATCAGGTTGGTGTGTGGACATGCTTGTACAGTGCAGAAAGAGCTAAATGTGGGCAGCACCATTTCATGGCTAGGCCCTGGACTGTATAAGAGAGAAGCCAGCGAGCTGAACAAAGCAGCTGTTCTCACAGCTCTCAACAGTGGGTGCACAGAGACCAACTGTCTTACTCAGCTCCTGCCTCTGTGACCACGACGGACCACAGCCTGGAATTACAACCCTGTAGATAATAACCCTTTTCTCTTAAGTTGATTTTCATCAGGATGTTTAATTACAGTAACAGAAATAAAACTAGAACATACACACACATACATACACTGGCGCGCGCATATGTGTGTGTGTGTGTGTGTATTATGAATTGTGTATGTTTGTATTAAAGTTAAAGATTTTCCAAGATGAGCAGTACCTGATTTGACTCTAAGGTACACCATAACATAATAGGGACTATTTCTACATTATATCTTTTGCAGTACAGATCTTATTTATGAGAGGATAAAACCTTCTTGGCTAGAATTGCCATGTTTTGTATTTCCTGACTATATTAGGAAATCGTTTACATTCTAAGCCCCAGCATGGCCCAGAGGTAGGAAAAGGCATTCCTACACAGGATCATTAGGGAACATCATCTCATGCCCCAAGAGCAGAGCTGGCAACATGGGTGTGTTAACACCACTAACAATTTTATCCTAAGAAGATAATTTACACAAAGATTCATTTCAGGGTGTTCTTCATAATAGGGAAAACCAAAGCAGAAACATGTTCCACAGGAAACTGGCTCATGCAACGGAACTGTGTACAGATTCAAACAAACCTGTAGAATTAAAATGGCTAAGAAGTATTACAGATTAGAAGTGAGCAGATTACTTTAAGACATAACTTTTTGTTTCCTATTCATGTTTCCACCTTTGAACAGATGAGAATAGTTCTACCACAGGAAACACAACTCAAGTGAAATGATGCCTGGCGACTGGCAGCAGGTTTCCAGTTGGGAGCAGGCAGAGGGTGAAAGAGTGGGAGCAAATGGAAGGACACATGTAACATGCAAGTCGTGCTCAGTGTACTCAACTGCCGTCAATGACAGGGCCCGAGCTCATGGCTTCCAACTTTTAGACACGACAGAATTCTGGGCTTTCATACGAAATCTTCCTATTTTAAATATGAGAAGCTAATTAAAAGAAACTATGTGATTTATCCCACAGGCAGAGTGAATGAGGGGTGACAGCCTTCTGGGGTTCTAGAAACACCTTCATCTGAGGAGATACACCAAGTGCACTGCTGCACAGGACATGGACCCATGACTGTTACCATAAAGAGACCATGACATGGTCTAGTGAGGGCCAGATTAAAGCATCCCTCACTGAAGACTCCTGGGCTCCCACTGTGTACCAAGAACAGATTCTAGGTGGAAGGAGGCTGCGCTCTCTAAGTTCTCACGGTGGGACCCGAATGAACCTTAGAGGTTCGTGGGTGAAAGGCTAAGCCTCCAGCTGGAAGCACTATGGGGGAATGTGGTTACTGGAAACTCTAGGAGTGGAGCCCAGCCCAGCTAGAGCAGTCAGTCACTGGACTGCACGCCCTTGGGGCTGGCTGGCTGTTGTCCTGCTCCCTTCCTCACTGTTACAAGGTGAGCTAGTGTCTTCTTTTTTTCCTTCCTTTTTGGGGGCCTGGGGGGAAGGGGTAGTGGTGGTGGAATTCTTTGTGCAGCCTTGGGTGTCCCAGAACTTACTCGTAGATTAGGCTGCGTTTGAACTCCAAGACCTGCCTGCCTCTGCCTCCCCAATGCTGGGATTAAAGGTGTGCACTGCTGCTGCTGCTGCTGCTGCTGCTGCTGCTGCTGCTGCTGCTGCTGCCGCCGCCACCAGAAGTGTTGTCCACTTCATGCTTCCCACTGCATGCTCAGCCACATCTCAGGCCTACTGACTGACTGTTGAGACCAGAACCAGCCGTCTCTTTAAAACTGATCCAGGAGAAACCTCCCCTCCTGTCTGTCTGAGGCATTGGTCACAGCTACCACAAGAGGGTGACACTGAGCAGAGGGCTAAATGCTGTGGAGTCAGTCCCAAGACAAGAAATGGCCTGTGTAGCCCAGGTAAGGGAACCAGAAGGAACAGAGACTCAGATCAGAACTGGCGAGTAAGGTAAATGCTCAGAGAGCAAGGCTGAGGGCAGCAAGCTGGATTCCGGCTGTGCAGGAGACAGTGCTGGGGGAAATAACAGGAACGGCTTTATGCTTTAATCGGGTCATTGTCATCACCACGAGCAGGCATTAACAGTAAACACTCATGACAATAATGACGCTACTGCCACAGCACAGGTTAGACCAATGCCACACTACAGGTCCAACATAGAAGCAGAAACATCTGCGTGAAATGGAGATGTATCATAGAGAGCTCTTGCAGCTCAAGATGGACTAGAGTGTGGGCATGTCTAGATCACAGAGCATCACACAACCCCCGGAGCAGTCAACAGCGTGGCATTCTGCATATTGCACAACACACAGGACATGCAGTCGGATACACTAGGACCTTGTGCTACATGTGTGGTAGGATAAAGAAGGAATCTTGAATTATTTTCTCCCTCAGTGGATGTCTCCCACACCAGGAGAGAAGGGTAAAAAGAATGAATCTGCATCAACTTAACTTTGGACCTTGGGGGACACAGCTCTGAACAAACCATGATACAACAGAAAACAATTTGTCTGTGACAGGTTTGCTTTGCGTAGACGACTCAACCTCTCTGAGCTCTGGTTTTTCACTGGTCATATCCCATAATGCACTGGTCATATCCCATAATGACAATGTTCTTTAGTGTGACTCTTTAGGATTCAATGAGACAAAGCATCACGTACTTAACACCTTGCTTGGCACACATGATGCACAGTTAGAGGTAGATCACTGTGTCTACCTTTCTCATTGCCAGGAGCAGATCCCTGCAATCAGCAAGATGGGAGCAGGATTTCTCTGGGCTCACAGCCTCAAAGATGTCACCCCACCAAGGACAGAGGGAGGGAAGAAGGACACAGGGAAACAGGGATGGGAGAGAGAAGTGGCTATTCGAATGTGAGCATCCCCAGGAGCGGGCTTCAGTATTTTTTGGTTGTGTATGCATCTACAAGTGTGCATCAGCACCAAAAGCAGCTATCAAGTTATCAGTTAGACAGCTCTGTGGCACACCCGACAGGATCCTAAGCCAGGCTGCTCTCAAGGAAAGGGAAGACCTGGGAACTGATGTCAGAACAGAGCCCAGACAGTCATCTAATCTGTTGTCCACACAGACATCGAGCAGTGATCTGCAGCTCTGGAGTCACAGGGCTGGGAAGAAGCAGAAAGATGATCATTGATCCTTAGAAGACCTGGAGACTGGGCTGAGGTCCACATAGACACTGGGCAGTGATCCAACCCTCTGTAATTGGCTGTCAGAACAGACACCAGGCAAGAGAGCAAGGCTCACTAGATCTCTCTGCACAGGGAGCTGCGGGTGGCATCACACCTGGCTTCTGCACTTCCACGGTGTCTCCTTAACGTATGCCATAGCATACTGTTCTAGGAAGAAAGACTTTCCCAACTATCATTGTTTATACCAGTTTTAGCTCATGCTGGAAACTAGGGCTCAGAGAGACCACCCGGCCTGCCCGGGCTGCACTTCTGCTCAGAGGCCTGTGCCTCTCTCAGCCCTCCCCTGTTCAACAGTGTGCCGGACAGACATCACTCAGAGCATGTCATTCCTACAGAATTCAGACTCAATCCAAACCAGCCTATCAACTGTGTTTGCACACACACCGACATCTTGTTTATAAATACTTTTATCCTAAAGTAAATTCTAATTCAATGTCAAAACTACGCATTTCACACAAACATTTTGAGTTCTGATTAATTACCCCATTCTTGCCACCGAGTTTGTTATTCTTTCTAAAGACTCAGACTCAGGTTCTTAATACACACAATTTGTAGAGGTTAGTATGGGCAGTCTCTAAGAACCCCCTTTGTCCTGGCTCCTGCTGGGATAGCCTTGGGTCATTCTGCTACTAGGTATGGGCTGGATCTAGTGAAGGCTTCCAGCAGTGTAAGCAACATGGTATGGTTTAACTTTGAAGATCAGGCTATGGATGTGTAGCTCCATTTGAGTTTTTTCGTTCACTCTCTGTCAGATTCCCTTCTGGACAAAGTAAGCCATCCTGCTGTGAGTACCCCAGAAAGCAAGGAATGTCATGACACCTGTGGCCAAAAGGTCACCAGGCCTGCCAAGAGTCAGAACAAGCGGGAAGCACATTTTTCCTGAGCCCTAGCTCAGCAAAGACACTGGCCTGATAAGGCCCTGAGCCACAGGCATTCCGCTAAGCTCTGCCAAGGTTCTTGATGCGGGGAAGCTGTGAGATAGAACACACTTGCTGTGATAAGCTGTACTAAGTTGAAATAGTTTGTTATTCAAGAACAGATAACATATGTTTTAAAGAATGAGACATTTCCGAGTCGCCTGTAACACTACAGAGCTAAAAATGATACCAGGCGCCATGGATGCTGACACCTGGTTTAAGAGGAACAGAATCCACTATTCTATTTATTTTTCTACGTGTGATGCTCAATGGTTCCTGGGCTTCTGGAGAAGTAGGGAATGTCCTAGTCTTTGTAGCCAGGATGTAGCAGGACATCTATACTCAAGGACCAGAGGCCACTTCTGTCTTCCTCTGCTGTTCTGGCCACCAACTGTCTTCCTTCATCTCTTAGATTCTTACCTGTCTCATCTTTTGCAGGCTAAGTGCACACTTAACATTTCTGTGCATCCATAAATGACCAACACTAATGAGTGAAAACTCCAATCACCAAGTCTGGGTCCATCCTGGCAAATGTGTATGAAAGCAAGCAGCGATGGGAAAGACACACATGCCCAGTCCGTGCTTGCTCTCCACTGCCTTTGTCTCCTGTCCTGGTCACCCTAGATCTGTCCTCTATCTTCAACAGGGAAAGGAGCACACCAGAGGTGCCACCTTCACAACAAAAGCCTCTTTACACAGCAAGTGCTCTCTTCAAGCTGACCTGCAAGTCAAACTTAAGACAGCCCAGTGCCTACCGATCAGAATTCTACAACAAATGCCCATCAAGTGTCAGGAAAGAACAGCTTCCCACTGCACAGGAACCTAGTAACAGTGCCAGCTGGCCTTCTGAATACTGCACATGGCTTTAGATCGTTCACTTACATGTCTGCTAAAATATCACCAAGCTCAGTTTCCAGATTGTTGGAATACGAAAATAAAATCATTAAAACAAAATCCTTCAACATTAGAAATCTTCTAAATTCATAGAACTTGAAGATTCAGTTATTGGCCTAATTTATCTCTCAAAACTAAAATCTGCTTAAAATATGAGTAATGCCTTTAATTATAATTTAATTCTAAAGGAAACCACAGCTTGTAATTTTATCACACTGTCACCTACAAGCAGAAACACACTGAACCCTCAGTTTCACAAATTTAAATTCTAACTTATTTCACCTATATGGTGTAGTACTGTAGACATTTGCCACAGATGTAAAGGCTCCAGCAGGATCCCAATGCAGTGACGCAACTGGGGGACACGCAGTTCTTAAACAGGCACACACTCTTCATAAAGAAATACTACTCCATACTAGAAGGGCCAAACTTAAAACCTGTCATCACCTTATTAATTTGCCTTCATGTTGAGTTCAGGGCTAGCTTGAAGGTTTTCAGTTAGAGAATGCAGGGTAGACCATGGGGGCCTCCTTGCCTGGTCACATGTCTGGGATCCTCTTCTGCCTAAGTCACTTCCCACAAACCATCGCTCGAAGCTGATCTCCTCCCCTACATGATAGGGGCCACAGTATCTATTTCTTAAGACTGGTGCAGGTACTTAACCGAGCCAAGTATAACCAGAGTACAGGACACTGGTCTAAGTGCTTTATGACTGCCAAGCCCACCTCACTACATCCCTGTGTACAGTACTAATTACTTTCCATGGTAAGACAATGAAGGCAGATGTAACAGTGATGCAGTAACGCAGGCAGGATCACAGGGCTAATGAGGAGCAGGGAGCTGAGCCAGGATTCCAGCCCCAGCCCACAGAGCTACTCTCTTGGCCATCTGGCCCCGCAGAGCAATCTCTTCCTCTGTGAACTCCACCAAAGACAGGATTTTAATCATATCTCCCAACTGGGCAAAGGCTGAATAAAATAGTGTGGATATGCAAATTATGATAAAATCTCGAAGACACGATTTCAGTGATGCCCTAGTTAGATGTGGCAGGAGGAAACTTCTTTCTTTCTAGCATAGGTAGCCGAGCCCTGCCTGCTGAAGCCCAGCCTCACACGCCCGCCAGTGTTGCTGCAGGAGGAGAAACTGCGCTGGCACACGTACTCTAGGAGGTAGGTCTGGAAGCAGCAGAGAACTTCCCAACAGCAGGGCAGTGGCTCAGGGTATAACCCTGCAACAACCCAAGCACTCACTCATTCCCAAGATGGGCGGAAACCTAGTGACACACAACAGATGAATTATAAGGGACACACAACAGAAAGATTGTTCCAAGAGACAGGACATTTAACACATGGTTTTTAATTATGCATATATGAAAAACAAATGTGATAAATCTGTATTTTAAGACACAAGAATAATGGAGGATTCATCGATCATTGCCTTACAGAAAGGGGAGAGACGAGTCCCCTACATACAGTTATATAGAGGTTACTGTCAAAGTCCCCTTTTGCATTAGATGTTTTACTATTATAGAAAATAAAACAAGTTCACAATGGACTATGTGATGAGAGCTGAGAAAAGGACTAAATCAGCAAACAGCCTGTCTCACAGGCCCAAGGACCTGAGTTTGGATTCCCGGAACCCATGGAAAAGCCAGGTGCTGGAAGACAGGAGGCAGAGACAGGCAAATCCATGGACAGTCACAAGTACCCTATCATTAGCCATGTTATTTAATAATGTTAAGGCAAGCTGAGAGAATTTCCATCCTTCACTCTAGAGATATTGAGTTAAGAGTGTATAAGGCAGGGCTAGAGATGGCTCAGCAGTTAAGAGCTCCAACTGCTCTTCCAAAGGTCCTGAGTTCAATTCCCAGCAACCACATGGTGGCACACAACCATCTGTAGTGAGGTCTGGTGCCCTCTTCTGGTGTGTGTCTGAAGACAGCAACAGTGGTGCACTCATATGCATAAAATAAATTTTTAAAAAAGTGTATAAGGCTGTATCAGGATCTTGGGCACACTTTTTTTCCCTCCAGGCTTGTAGCTGTAGATTAATATGTAAATGACATACGTAATCTGTCTCTTTAGTTCTTTCAATATGTGGCAGAGTCTCAGGCCAGTAACAGACTGTCTCAAACAAATGGTGGCAGGCACCTAAGGACTTACAACGGGGTTGTCCTCTTCCCTTCCACACATGTGCTGTCCATGCATTCACCCATGCCCACGTGACCCACGTGTAAACGCATACACATACATGAACTCGAGTGAATCCACACACACACAGAATGTGTGGTGAACCAAGGAATATAAGCTAGCTAATTATTTGTAGTTAAAATCCTTTATAAACTTTTAAAAATGTATACCATTAGTGACATTTAAAAAAATATTTTAAATTCTTTCAGTCCTCCTAGCGATGGGGCACAATGAGCCAAGGGTCCTGGGATTCAATTGTTTTATGCTGCTGTGGTTACAGTTTAGAGATCTATGAAGCTATCTATAGACTGGCAAACGACCAGTGGAGTGAGAATCAAGAATATACGTGCCATCTGATGTGTAAGGCTAGCAAGGGAGACAGTGATATTTCCAGCATCCACCACAGGCCACATGTGGCTCACTGGCTATGTCCCTTACAAAGGAATGGGTGGATACAGCCCTATTCTGTTGATGGAAGAACCTAAGAGACAGTTTATCTACAGCTACACATCTGGGAGGAGGGAAACACAAGCTACAGTCCCCTAGGCCCTGACTCAGCGAGCACTGAGCAAATGGTGGGAGCCTGTGAGCTGCCCCTTCATTACAGGATAACATGGCTCCTCCCTCGATAACCATGGCTAAGATGCTGTCCCTCCTTTTTCTTCTAGATCTGACAGACAGGGCTATTCTATAAAGGAACAGTACTCAAGGTGCTGTCTTCTAGCTGGGGAGAACCAAAACCAAGACCAAGAGAACATTATATTATGTTAAGTAGCCAGTACCCCACAGGAGTCTAATTATCCACGGACCATGAGAACATTACAGAACTAAAACTTATATTTGCTCCTGGAATTTTTTTAAAGCATTATTTTGCAAGTTTCCTTCAAACTTAACATTTCTAAAGTAAGTTTTATTTTTAGCAGCCCCAGTACTTTTTAGTGCTCACTGTATTCCAGGAACTAAAATAAGAAAAATTTAAAGTTTTTGTTTGTTTATTTGAGTTAGGGTTTCTCTGTGTAGCTCTGGCTATCCTGGAACTCACACTGTAGCCCAGGCTGGCCTGATCTACAGAGACCCACCAGCTTGAGTCTTTTGAGTGCTGAGATTAAAGGTGTGCACCACCATACCCTGTAACTTTAGCTTTTTCAAATCCTATTTTTAATGATGGTTCTTAAACACTTTAACCTTCCTTTTAGCCCATGACCCACCAGAGGTAGTGGAAAAGAAAGGATACGGAAGTGGGCCTGTTTAGAAAGGTTCTTTGGAGCAACTTCTGTCTGTGTTGTCTGGAAATTGGCAGATCAGTTCCCAAGTCAGCAGTGGCAGCCCAATCCACTCTCAAACATTTAGGGATACACAAGTAGTCCAATACAGCAGTCGGAAGACAAACACGGATCAGCAGCAGTGGCACTACCTAGCAGAGACAGCCAGGCCTCAGCCTCCGCACTAGTCAGGGGAGGCCAGGGCAAAATGCCACAAGTTCTCAGCTGTGCCGCTCTTATCCAAACGAAGATCACAAGGATGTAAGAACCACAAGAGCTGCACAGCTAGCTCTATAAGAAGCCTAACTCGGCCTCTGCCACTGTCTGTGGAGTCCTTTTCATACTCTCTCCAAACATCATGTGTCCTCCACAGGTCTTGCCTCAGCTGATATCATTCTGCCAATCAGCCCAAGCCCATGGAAGAAACTGCAGTACACCACCAGAAGTTTTTTGGAGTCCTGACAAATGCAGCTCAACTACACAATGTAAGGTGAACCAATACATGCATGTTTTTAGCAAAGAATCCCTCATCACGTGTCCTTTCATGTGCTTGCGTTAGCAGAACATCCTTTCTCCTGTGTCTGCTTCAGCTAAACCTTCCTCCAAGAGTCTGCCTCAGCCTCTCACCTGTGTCCATTCCAGCTAACCATGTTTGCCCCAGCAAAACACCACCCACCACAACTGACTCTCCAGAGGGCCCGTAAGTTTCCACTTCAATACCCAGGTCCAATTTTCTTTTCTTTTCCTTTTGTTTTGTTTTGTTTTGTTTGTTTGTTTGTTTGTTTTGTTTCGAGACAGAGTTTCTCTGTATAGCCCTGGCTGTCCTAGAACTCACTCTGTAGACCTCTGACCTTGAACTCAGAAATCCACCTGCCTCTACCTCCCAAAGTGCTAGGATTAAAGACGTGTGCCACCACTGCCCGGCCTCCAATTTTCGTTATATAAGAAGCACACGTTACTTTTATTAAGAAAAAAAAAGCCTCAAGAATGACATGGCAAACGAAGTAGTGTGTGATCATGGTGGGCGTCTCGGTGGAAGCGCACACAGAGGACAGAGATATCAGGAGGTGGGTAGAAAAGGCATGTTCTCTCAAGTAAAAGCCTGTGTGTGGTACTAGGCCCAGTGTCAGGCAGGGCAGACAAGTAAGGTTAATGAAACTGGACTTGGGTAAATGTAGAGACAAGGTCAGGGCAGAGCACACAGGGGCACTTACCGAAGTGCTCAATGGAGACACAGCCAACCTTTTGACATTGTGAAATGAAATTATCATCCACAAAATTCACCCATGAGAGCCACATATTCTAGTTACATAAAACAAAACCAAACAAAACTCAAGAACCTTCACCCACATGTCCTATTTTCAGTAACTTCTGATTTGTGTGGAGTCACATTCTAGGTACACGGACACATGGATGACAAAAGGCCTTTATCCTGTCTGAGACCTGCTCCCTCAATTAGAGCTTTTTATTAGCTTGTTTATAGTTTTTTTTT
>JADRCD010097251.1:0-18327 GCA_019843815.1 Montemys delectorum | reverse complement strand
TTTCCTCCTCCAAGGTGAACTGTATGCTAGGAAAGTATCTGAGTACCCTCACCTTTTCCATATTCTGTGCTTCTTTCAATTATAATGAAATTTAAAGCCTTCTGAGCCCAAAGGGTGTTAGGCAAAATAAAGTAGCAAACTCTAGTGTGTAATGCACATAAAAATGTAGACAATAGTCATGACCTAAAGAATCAGAGATCATACCACCTGATGACAAATGATCCACACTGTGAACTGAGAAAAGTGTCTACACGTGTCTTTTTTATCCTTAAAACAAAAACAAGAAAAAATTAACAAAGTAAAATGATGGATGAGTGGTCCTTGGAGGTGTTAGCGCATTCCTTCCCATTTCTCTGGATCGCAGAGGTGATTAGAAGCATCAGCTAACTTCACGGAATCTCCACTCAATGAGCAGAAGAAGGTCCCCCACCAGCTCCCCACAATCCATTCTCCAGAGTAGCCAGAATTATTTTCAAAAGTGTTAATGCATATTGTCAAATTCCTTCAGAATTTCACTGATCTCTATGTGAGCTATAGCCTTTTATCCATAATTACCTCTAATCTAGCTCTCACCCACCTCCTCCTCCTCTTCCTCCTCTTTCTCCTCCTCCTTCTCCTTCCCCTTCCCCTCCCCCTCCTCCTCCCCCTCCCCCTCCTCCCTCCTCCTCCTCGTCCTCGTCCCAGGGTGAACACATAGGCTCGCTCGTACATGCAAGACAAGCACCCCACTGTCCTCTTTCCATCTTCTGTGCATTGTATCGACTATATTGAAATTAGAAGCCTTCTGAGGAGAGGGTGTTAGGTAAAATAAAACAGCTAACTCCCATGTATAGTGCACACAGCCATATTAACAGTAACTCTGTTTGACACCCTTAAAAACTCCACTATTACTTAAGAAAAGGATTACCTTGGGGATATGGCCTGTGATTGCTGCTCCAGCTGGGCTTGGTTGGCTTCCATGATGCTCTCCACACCGTATCGCTATATCCCACTGACCCCCTAGACAGGTTTTAAGCAGAGACACAGTCAAATCCGTCTTCCTAGCTTAAATCTACAGGTCTCTCTGCTTGGGGATTTCTGCATTTCATTGCCCTCGTAAAGATACTCTCTTGAGTTTAAGCGGCTGTCTGGGAAAGGCTTTTCTTCCCAACAGTGGCAAAAACTGAGAGTTGTCTTCGGAACACTTCTAGCCTCTTTAGTGTGGTTTCCAGAACTTAGGAACAAAAGCTCTGTGTGGCGTCTGCTATAGTCGGTGCTGTGGAGGTTCTGAACATGCTTTAAATTGAGGCTCCCGTGGGGAACTTGATTTCAGAACCTAGTAGGTTCTGTGGAACTTTAGCAGAGCAGCGAATGCTATTATTCTAAGAGCAAAAGCTTCAGAGTTCTGTGATGCAGAGTTGAGGCCTAGATATTCTGCCTTGGTTGTCTAGGTGCTCCCTGTGAAAGTCACTTAAGGTTTGAGGGTGGATCCCTTTCTGCTTAAGCTAACATAGCTTTTTCTGTAAGCAGGCGAACACGGACTGGTATGTGGTCCCCCCTCAATAGAAATCAGCCCACTCTGCTCTAGTCTGTTAATACACCTAACATTTCTCTCTGGACACTTGTCCTAGTTTGTAATTCCACCCTTACCCATGTGCTTGTCTGTTTCTGATGCTAGAATCTCACCTTTGTGAGACTCTAGAAGGTATTTAATATATAGCTCTTTAAGAAATGGGAGGGAAAAGACAAGATACCTCTTCATTTGTTTCTTTTTTTTTTAATTTTGGCAATTTTACATGTGCATGCATTATATTGTGATTATGCTCACTTCCACATTACCTTCCCTTATTGTTAATCCTATCAAATGAGAGTAAAGACCCCTGACCACAAAATAAAGCCAAATTGAAGCAAGCTTTAATCCAGTCCAGTGGCAGCCTCTCCTAGGATGAAGCTCAAGAGAACAGTCCTGAACCAATGTTCAAGCTTCTTTTATAGGGTAAAACCACAATGTGGAAAATTTTACAAGCAAATGTGGTTACAGAAGCAAGACCAAGCAGTTAAGGAAGTCTTCCTAGAACATTTGTTATAGACTGTTCTGTGTTCACAGGAGTGGGGCCCAGCCCTGTTCTGAGAATTAGAAACTTTAAGTTTTACAGTAAATGAACACCTAAGAACTAGAGTCTTAAAATGGCTCCCAGAGACAATATGAAGTCAGCCTTGTTTTGTTTCTGCTTTCTCCCTTTCCTACGTGTCCTGTCAAACCCTTGATAGGAAACTTCCATCTAGTTGCTATACGGGCTGATAATGCTACTAGAGGGCAAGTATTTTAGCATTTTTTATCTGTCAGGAAACAAAACTTGTAATACACTGGAAGATGTAATACAAATACATCTTCACAGGACGATGACTATAAATAACATTAAGAGAAGGGTCAAGGGGCTGCCCTGGGTGAAATTAGTGTGGTTGACCAGGAGGATTAGTTAAACAGGAACTGACACCAATTGCTTCCCTCTGTTGGTCTAAGTATTTGGTTTTAATATCATTTCTTACCACATCTAGGATCTCTTTAATTATACCTGTTTGGTTAGCATAGAAAGAACAGGTTTTTTTCCAAGGGTGACACATAACCCACCTTGCTTCATGAATAGAAGCTCTAGCTAAGTCCCTTCTTGCGCGGCGCCAACGACCCTGACCGTCAGGGAAGAAGGACCAGCACACCACTTCCTTCCAGCAACAGTTTACTCAGGAATGTCTTGCTTAACGGTTACAGCAGAGTGGCCCCGAGCCCCACCAGGAGTCTGACTATATACCTTTCGTAGGACCGCCCATGAGCCCATACCACATTTCACACAGTCATAGGCTACTAGGCATTGACGTAGAATCAGGCCACTGGTGGGCACGCCCCCGGGGTCCAAATAAGGACTTGTTTACTCCAACGGCTCCAGCTGGTCAGTGCGATCTTTAAGGCACAGCAACAGCGCTCTACACCTTCTGTTTTATAAGACTACTTGTATAAAGATATCTACCTGGTGTTCTGATCATGACATTGCAGGAGACTGACAGGCATTGTCATGGTCAGGCATTAATACCATTGATATGAGCCCAGCAGACATCAGAAGGGGAAGGAAGGAACCGTGTTAGACCTACATGTCTGCAGTAGTCAGATGCTTGGTCATGCTCCCATAATTATCTGAAATAGAAGAAGCTAGGTTAACTGATACTTTTGACATGACATAAAGTCTTCGATTTTTGTATATTACCAAAGGTTAATTTGGGCTAGAACCAGGAGCAGACATCAGCAATGACTTGTGGTCATGTTACAAATAGCAGGTTTTAAGACATAATTAGGGGTTTGGGGTCAGGGCAGAGCCAGCAGTCCTGAGTCATGTTAAGTACTAATGGTTCTTTGGGGCATGGGCATGCCAGAGGAGCTGGAAGCACCTGAGAAGCCTGAGGCACCAGGATGAGATTTTTACTGGGGTCTATAAGTTTTGCTATTTCAGTGTTATGCCCCGTATCTACTAGAACATAGTACATTGTAGGTTTTTCCAAATTTAAGATAGCACAACCTTCCACAAAAAGGCACAAATGAAATTTACAACCTGGTTTGAATCCTTCTCCCTGAAGGGTGGAGAGCTGGCAGAGATCTGTCTTTAAAGTTTGTTGTTCCTGCATTGTAATGCTATTTAAAATGTTTCCTATAACTGTAAGTCTGTGCGCCGTGCCAACCCTGACCAACAGGAATTAAGACACGACACAACTGGCTTCTTCTCTTAGCGGTTTACTCAGGATATTTTACAGGCAGCATTGTGGAGAGGTGAGCCCGAGATCTCTACCCGGGCACAGCTTATATCCTAGTAGGAGCCCATGAACTCATGCCATGTGTCATCTCCCCATAGGCCAGGGAAGATCATGTCACTCAGAAGCACAACCTTCAAGCCAAATCAGGTGTTGTTTATCTCAGAGCTCTTGGCCAGCCGTCGCCATCTTTAGGACACGATTCAGACGGCTCTCTACAGTTCCCCCTTTTTGTTTTACAGTGAAACGGGCAAGAACAGAGGTCTGATTTCTGATGATAGAAACAGGGACATTGTACTACCCCACCCCAGGCTTCATGTTTCCCAGGGAGGGCCAGACCCGTCTGAAGTCTTTTTCACAGAGACAGGTTCTGGGGCATCAACCTGTATGCAATCAGACATGCTCTTCTTGAGCTTGCTAACTGTAGGCGGCACACCTCAAGTGCAGTGCTAAGTCTCACATCCCGACGCAACGTTGTCAAAACGCTATCACTTTTCTTGCTGGATGACAGCAAGCCATGCTTGGGTGTACTACCCTGCCTCAATGGCTGTAAATGCTTGTGTTATCATGGCAAGATCTCTTTTTTGGGCTCGAGCCATATGACAGAGACAACAGAGGCAGAGAATAGAAACTCTCACTAAGGTCAAAGCTAATGCCCTTATTTTCACCCACTCTTTCAAATGATTTATGGCAGAGTTGATCCAAAATGATAATTTATTAGCCAACCCTGCATCTACTCACGTAGAGTTGACAGTCAAAATAGCCAAACTCAGCCGATTTCCTGTAAGATATTGAGACAACTATTGAGAGAGATTAGCAGCCTGAGTAATATTTTGATATTGAATGGAAGTCACACATAATCTAGGATATTTCCACTCGCAGCCTACTTGTGCTAGCTGCCAAAGGGTATTTATTTGTTCTTACTCAGCTGCATCACAATAGCTGCTAGTAACCAGTCTGTTGATTAGCAAAGCAACCTTGCTCCAAAAGCATATCCCTAACCCAGGCTTGATTCCCAGCTGTGTGATTAGCATCTGCCTGTTCATTAGCAAATTAAAGTGAAGGAGGCTGTGATCCCGTAAGTACGGACGGACTCAGCCAAGGACTTTATAACCTTAAAAATCCAAAGCTCATGAAAACGCTGACCCTGTGCATCTTGAAAAACTGGACAAACAAGTGACAATTTAGTTCTAACTGTAGGGTTGATAGTGGGCCCTGTATCTAGCAGAGCTCTTTTCCTTTTCCATTTTTCTTTTACAGTATTCTTTTCTAATTCCTTAATTAGGGTTTCCAACTCTTCATTTGACCACTCCGTGTCTGTACTTTCCTTTTCTGACTTTACCGAACACTCCTCTTTTATCTGCTCTAATGCTGCCTGTCCTTCCTCTACTGCTTTACAGCACCTTTGATCTTCTAGACACCCCCTGATTAGCTTCCATACTGGTCTAACACCACTCTTAAGCATCCTCTGCTCCCATGCAAAATCAAGATCTTTTCCAAGCTTCTCCCAACTAGACAAAGTCAAGTGTCTGGACACTGAAAACCACGGGGCAACGGTGTCTACTTCCTGGAGGACGTTCTCAAGAACTCTATTCTTAAATTTAAGTCCCTTTGTCTTTAAAAGTTCTTTCAGAGCCATCTTAATAGGGTAGGAGACTGAGGTACCCATAGTTCCACCTTTTGAATCAGTTTGCATGGTTATAAGGCAAAAACAGGCCACCAGAATAATGGTGAAAGCAAGTAGAGGCAGCATTGTAATTATGGCCGCAGCAGCTATTGGTGGCACACCCAAGACCAAGGTCATTACCCCCCTTTTTACTAGCGTGCTGCTCGTCACTCACTTGCTGCTTTACCATGGACTTTCGTCTCGTCTCTTTCCCGAGAACTTTCTAAGCTTTGGCCCTACTTACCGGGCACTTACCGATCGCCGTCTCTTTCTGAGAACCTTTCTTTAGTTCGCTTCACTGCGAAACTTTATCGCTCCGACCCGGAGTCTTTATAGCCTCTACTTCCGAGGACCTTATTGTTCCTTTTTACCTGGGAACTTACCGATCGATCGCCCTGTCCACTAAGAGTTCTGGAACCTCACGGGATGCTTATCCGCATATTTATTCCCATACGGGCCACCATTATGCGCCGTGCCAACCCTGACCAACAGGAATTAAGACATGACACAACTGGTTTCTTCTCTTAGCAGTTTATTCAGGATACTTTACAGGCAGCATTGTGGAGAGGTGAGCCCGAGATCTCTACCCGGGCACAGCTTATATCCTAGTAGGAGCCCATGAACTCATGCCACGTGTCATCTCCCCATAGGCCAGGGAAGATCATGTCACTCAGAAGCACAACCTTCAAGCCAAATCAGGTGTTGTTTATCTCAGAGCTCTTGGCCAGCCGTCGCCATCTTTAGGGTGCGGTTCGGATGGCTCTCTACAAGTCTGCACTCCCACTTCCAGGTAGAAGGTCTCTGGGGATTACTTTGGCAGTTTGAGTGAAAATGGCCCCAATAAATTCATAGAAAGTGGCACCATTAAGAAGTGTGACCTTCTTGTAGTACATGTAGCCTTGTTGGAAGTAGTGTGCTACTAGAGGTAGGCTTTGAAGTATCAAATGCTCAAGCCAGGAATTAACACACTCTCTCTCTCTCTCTCTCTCTCTCTCTCTCTCTCTCTCTCTCTCTCACTCTCTCTGTCCTGCCAATTCAAATATTGAACTTTTGTCTCCATCAGCACCATGTCACCATGTTTCCTGCCATGACGATAATGGACTAAGCCTCTGAACTGTAAGCCATGGTCATAGTGTCTCTTCACAGCAATAGAAACCCTAATTAAGACAGAAGTTGGTACCAGGGACTGGGGTATTATTGTGTTAGGCCAGACCATGCTGTTTAGAGAAATGTGGGTTTTGGGATTTTGGAAATAAAAGACAGCTGGACACTTTTAGTGGAGCTTAATAGGTCATACTAGTTGGACCATGGAGGACAGTGGTGGTGGGGGTAATTTGAACCATGGGGATCCAGTTCAAGAGGTTTCGGAGAAGAATATTTGCATGTGACCTAGACATGCTTCTTGTGATCTTTTAGTCAAGAATATAGCTACTCTGTGTCCATGTCAACAAACAAACAAACAAACAAACACTACCTGAAGAGCTACGAATTCTCATTGACATAGGAGATATTCAAACATTCTAATATTGACAGCGTTGCTTGTGAGCGATGACATTTATGCGGATTTATAGTGAAAAGGAGGAAGGTGAGCTTGGAAAAATACAAAACAAACAGTTTGAGGAGAAAAGGTGCACCAAGAATGATAAACAGATTTTTTTTTAAAGCCTGATGCTAAATGGAATAAAGGGAATACTATACTTTATAGTAAGACCCCACCCAGGTATGCTTTCAACTTGTCAAAAGGGATTGAAGTGAAAAGGAATTAGAGAAAAGTGAAAAGCTTAGGGCCATGCATAATGGTGAAAATGTTCACTCCCTGCACTCAGAAGGCAGAGGCTGGTGGATCTCTAAGTCCCAGGCCCATCTAGTTCATAGAGTGTTTTCCAGTACAGGCAAACTTAGGCAAAGAAGAAAAGCCTCAAAAACAGAAAGCTGGTGAGAATGTTAAGTGAATGAGGGCGCCATGGTCCAGATACAACAAACAACAGAATGTGGCAGCTTCAGCCACATAGTTCTGGCTGTAGAGTCAAGGATAAAAGAAAGGGCTTCTGAAAGCTTTCTCCAAAGCTAAGGAAAGCTGCTGAAGCCAGGTGTGTGACAGTGATGTCTCTGCATGGAGGCCCAGAGAAGACATTGTGTGAAACTGTAAAGGTGAAGACCAGATTGCCTTGGAGACCCCTAAATGATGCCAATGCTGGAGCCATGAAATACCTGTTCATGGAGAGCTGTTAATGAGGAATGGAAACAGACCAAGAGTCAGAAGTGTATTGTAGTCAAGAACCCTGAAAGGATTTGGAGATCTGAAGAATACTTTGACATCAGATGTGGAAATGCTAAATTTGGAATTTCCCCTGCTTTTGGAGTTTAGTCTTACTTTGGTATAATATCTCCTTATGATGCTCCCTTTTTGCTCTTTTGGAATGGTAATGGGTACCATTGTATGATTCTGGAAGTACATGCTCTGCTTCTAGATTTTCATTTTACAGGGGGTTACAGTTACAAGACTGCATGAATCTGAGACAATATTTTAAACTTTGGACTTCTAAGTAGTGCTGACTCTGTCATAGGCTATGAGGACTTTTGAAATTATACTAAATGCACTTCTCCATTATGACATAGATACAAGTCTGTTGAGTCCAGAAAGTGGAGTGTTGTGGTTTGCATGGTAATGGCCCCGTAAGTTCATAGGAGGTAGCTCTCTTAGGAGGTGTGCCTTGTATGAGGAATAGCATCATTTTGAGGTTTTAAATTTCCAAGCCAGGTCCAGTATCTCTCTTTTCCTCCTTCCTGTGAACCCAGATGTAGAACTATTGGCTCCCTCTTCATTGCTGTGTTTGCCTATGTGTCACCATACTTTATGCCATAATGGTAATGGGCTAATTAATTCTGAATTGTAAGCCAGCCTGAATTAAATGCTTTCCTTTATAAAAGCTGGAGGTGTAAACTAAATTGCCTCTGTGTCTATTAAAATTACAGATATTTGTGAGCTGTATAATTATCCTACGATCCCTTGGTCTCAATGATTTTGCCGGGGTACAGAGGTCCTTGACTGTTGTACACGACAAAATTATATTGAGTGCCAGATGCAGAACATCTGAGAGATCTTCCCATGGAGGAGGAACTTGAAAAAACTGACCCACCTTGATGAGACAGAGTAGTCATCCCACCAGTGTACACCATTTGGCAGGGTACTGGTAGTGGGTGAGAAAACTCCTCATCCAATGGTTTACACTGTCATATTCCTGGTAGAAATGTCTGTACCCCATAATCTTCTTTAGACACCATAGAGTTGCCATCTAAGAGCTGGCATTTTTGTCTATTATGGGCATCTTTTTCATTAAATATTTTAAATGTCATTTCAGCAGATCTCTGAAGAATTTAAAGACCATTTCTACTTATTTTAAACAAATTTTACTTGTTTTTACTACTTACTTTGGGCTTGAAATTTATTTATACACATACTATATAAATTATATATCATAATATATAGTTATATAATATGTAAGTAAATTAATATAATATATTGCTGTAAATAATTTTCATTTGTATTTAGCATGACTGCAAGTACAAACAAGATGGTGATAAAGTAATATGGCATATTGTTTTCTTATCCTTAGTAAAGTTTGCTGCCAGCCATATGTTTGCCCCCTTCTTGATATATATCATCATCAAAAATGGTATCAAGCACATTGTTGTTGTTTATTCTAAGGTCAGCCCATTAGGTACATATCACTTCAAGATTATTCATGTATAAGTTTTTAACTATCAACCCTCTATTACAAGTTAAATCAATTTTTTGTAAAATCCACAGATTTTACAGACATTTCAACAAGACTCAGTAAACTTATATCTTAAGATGCAGAATGTTCATACAATAGTAAATCTTGAGATCCTTTTCCCCATCACATGCTCAGGTGGCCTGATTGACATAGAACAGATTTTTTTTTTGGAAGAAATATTTAAGCAACATTGCTTGAGTCTGGGGGAGAGGGTGGATACCAAACTCCAGAGACAGCTTTTCTTTTCTCTTCTAAAATTTATTCTTCTTTCATACAATACATCCCAACCACAGTATCTCCTCCATCCACTCCTATCTGTGCCCCTACACAGCTTTCCTTTTCCCAAGATCTACTCCTTCTCTATTTCCTTTAGTAAAGAACAGGCCTTCCAGAGATATCAACCAGACATAGTTTAATAAGGTACAATAAGACTAGGCACAAATCCTCTCATATCAGAGTTGTGTAATGCCACCCAGTAGGAGAAAAGGGGTCCTAAGAGCAGGTTAAAACGTCAGAGACACCCCCATTCCCACTGTTAGAAATCGTAAAAAAAATATCAACTTAACAACCATCACTTATATGCAGAGGAACTAATACAGACCCATGCAGACTCTGTGAGCCCTCAAGATACTGGAGGCTCCAGGGAGTTTAGAGGTCAGGTAGAGTGGGGAGTAGGGACATCCATATGGAGACAAGGGGTTAGGGAGGAGGTATGGGATGTGGAACAGTCAGAGGATGAACAGGGGTTGGGGGGAATAAAATATGGAGTTTAAAAAAAGAAAGAAGGAATGAATGAAAGAACAAAAGAAAGAAAGAAAGAAAGAAAGAAAGAAAGAAAGAAAGAAAGAAAGAAAGAAAGAAAGAAAGAAAGAAGCTTACAGAACATCGAATAGATTAGAATAGATCAGGTTTCTCTACCCCTAATCCCCATTCCACTCTACCTCACCTCCCTGTCCACTTTGCCTCCCACATCTCTCCCTCCTTCCCCACTTGTGATTGCTTTCTTCTCTCTCCCAAGTGAGACTGAGGCATCCTCACTTGGGCACTTCAGTTTGTTGACCTTTTTTGAGTTCTGTGGACAGTATCTTGGGTATTCTGTTTTTTTATTTTTTTGGCTAATATCCACTTATTAGTGAGTACATACCATGCATGTCCTTTGAGTCTGAGTTACCTCACTCAGGATGATATTTTCTAGTTCCATCTGTTTGCCTAAGAAACTCAGGATGTCCTCATTCTTAATAGCTGAGTAGTATTCCATTGTGTAAATGAACCACTTTTTCTGTATCCATTCTTCTGTTGTGGGACATCTGGGTTGTTTCCAGCTTCTGGCTATCACAAACAAGGTCACTATGAACATAATGGGACATGTGCCCGTGTAACATGGTGAGGCATCTTTTGGGCATATTCCCAAGAGTGGTACAGCTGGGTCTTCAGGTAGATCTATTTCCAATTTTCTGAGGAACCTCCAGATTGATTTCTAGAATGGGTGTACCAGTTTGCAATCCCACCAGTAATGGTGAAATGTTCTTCTTTCTCCACATCCTATCCAACATGTGTTGTCATCTGTGGTTTTGATCTTAGCCATTCTGATTGGTGTAAGGTCATTTTGATTTGCATTTCTCTCATCACTAAGGACTTTGAATATTTCTTTAGGTGCTTCTCAGCCATTTGAGACTCCTCAGTTGTGAAATTTCAGTTTAGTTTTATACCCCGTTTTTTGATTGGGTTGTTTGTTTTTTCGGTGATTAGCTTGTTGAGTTATTTATATATTTTGGATATTAGCCCTCTATTGGATGTGGGGTTAGTGAAGTTTTTTCCCAATCTGTAGGGTGCCGATTTGTCTTATTGACTATGTCCTTTGCTTTACAGAAGATTCACAGTTTCATGAAGTCCCATTTATCAATTCTTCTTATTCTTTTATGGGCATTTTCCCTTTTATTTCAGTTAGAAAATGTTCTACAATTTTATTGAAAACATTTTCTAGATCTTTGAACTAGGCCTCTTCTTGTATTCCATTACTTATGTTTGATCTTTTCTTATTTTCCAATATTTCCTGGATGTTTTGTGTCAGAATTTTTTTTAGATTTAATATTTTCTTTAACTAATATATCTATTTCTACTGTGTCCTCAAAGCCTGAGATTCTCTTCTGTGTTCTGTATTCTGTTGGTGATGCTTCTGTTTATAGTTCCTGTTACCTATCCCAGAAATTCCATCTCGAGGATTCCCCCTGTTTATGTCTTATTTGCTGCTTCTATTTCAATTTTCAGTTCATGCACAGTTTTATTTGTTTCCTTTAATTGTTTTGTTTGTTTATTCTTAGCGTTCTCAGTTTAATTTTCTCCACCCTTTTGTTTTCCTCAATTTCATCAAGCAATTTATTCCTTTTATTCTTTAAGGACTCCTATCATTTTCATAAAGTTGGTTTAAAGATCCTTTTCTTGTACTTCAGCTATGCTGGAATATTCAGAACTTGTAAGAGGATAGCTGAGCTCTGGTAGTGACATAGTGCCTTGGCTGGTTTTAGTTGTATTTTTATGCTACAGTCTCTGCATCTGAGTTGAACATATTTATAGGTATAGGTGCCAATTTTGACTTTGTCTTTGTTGAATGGGTATTTTGTCTTGTTTTCTGTTTCTTCTCTGCTCTTCTGGACAGTGTGGCCTGTAATTGAGCAGAAGTTTTCCATAGAAGTTGGATGTTCTGATGGCATTGCTTCTGATAGAGTAGGTAGTCTACATCTGAGTTGGGGGCTAGGACAGTATGATTATGAGGGGTGGGAGTTTGGGAGAAGGATAGGTTCTATGAATTGAGTGAGGAGGGTTCCATAGCCTATCTAGAATTCTGGTAGCCTGTGTAGCCTCAGCCTGAATTGGAGACTGGGACAGAAGACTAGGGACTTAGGATAAAGGTGTAAGCATACAAAGAGTGGGGACATTCTGCAGGTGGGTAGTCTACCTGGAGTGGTCAGCCACAGTGCTCTCTTGTTTAGTAGGGCCCAAATCCAGGTTTTCATTAATATAGAACAATATAAACAATATTTTAATATTACATATACCCAAAGAACACCCAAATCCACAAAGAAAAATAAATAAATCCAGTTAGCAGCAGGAGGGGCCAGAGCTAGGCAAAGATAGAGAAATCTGACACAAAAATTTCTTCTTTTTTTATATATTTTTTATTTTATTAGATATTTTCTTTATTTACATGTCATATGATTTCTCCTTTCCCAGTTTCCCCTCCAAAAAAGAAAAAGAAAAAAACCAAAAAACAACAACAAGAACAAACTCCTGTTCCCTTCCTCCCTCCCCCTGTTCACCAACCCATCCTCTCCTGCTTATTGGCCCTGGCATTCCCCTATACTGGGGCAGAGAACATTCACAGGGCCAAGGGCTTCTCCTCCCATTGATGATCAACTTGGCCATCCTCTACTATACACATGCTGCCAGAGCAATCAGTCCCATCATGTGTACTCTTTGGTTGGTGGTTTAGTCCCTGGGAGCTCTGAGGGTACTAATTAGTTCATATTGTTGTTCATACTAAGGGGCTGCAAACCCTTTGGCTCCTTGGGTCCTTCCTCTAGCTCCTTCTCAAAGTAGTCACAGGAAGTAGCAATAGCTGCCACAGGAAGTAGCTGTAGATTTTGACCTGGGAGTAGAGAGTAAACAAAGCTTCCCAAGGTGGATTCCTGGTAGGAGGATGCCTACATCACATCACCACAGCCTGCTGGCATAGGAGCAATAGTGGCTAAAGCTTCAGTGGGATTCCTGGGTATAAACAGAAGAAGGAGCTGAGATACTAAAGAGTGAGCTGCTACAGCCGTGGTTCCTCTCTCATTTTCTCTCTTGCTTGCTCAGTCTGACTCCCAAGTCTGTAAATAACTGGAAAAAAATTAATGGATACACAGAAACATATACAAGAGATAAAGATAGAAAAAAGGAAAAAAAAAACCAACAAAACAAAAAACAAATGCAGAACACGTAATGTTCGTAGAGTCAGAAGAGACAAGTTCAAAACCAAAACATGCTGTAACTACCTTCATTTATACACTCAACTAAGCCTAACCAATTTCCATCTCAGCTCCCAGAATAATAAGATGGGTAGTGTAATATCTTGCTAGTGTCCTAGACAGGAGTTCATGTGCCATGGCTGACACTTCATTGTCCCCAGACTGGAACCCAATAGAACTTAGATTGGGTATCATTGTAAGACACCTCGTTGTCCTCAGATAGGATCCCAAGAGAACCATGACCAGCAATTACATTTGTAAAGCCTACTTACTGATGAAGGCCTCTCCAAACAGATGCTTGCTGTTTTCTCTTTGATGTGGCTGTTCACTCAAGAGATCGGCCAAGCCAAAAGCACACCAATGGGCCTTAGGACATCTCAAAGGTTGAAAGGCTCTGGCTTCTGAATTTGAATAGGGAATCTTATCTCCAAGTGTTAATTTCACTAAAGATAGTAAAGAGCACAGACAACAAAATGTGGCCAAATTGAAGCAATATTTATTCTGTGTACATCAAGGCAATCTGGCAGGTATCTTCTCCTAAAATGAGGTTCAAGAGAGCAGCCATGTACCAGTTTTTTCCATCCTCTTTTATAAAAAAAAAAAAAAATGCAAATTGGGGGATTTTACAAACAACTGTGGTTACAGAAGCAAAATTAGGTAGTTAAGAAAATCTTCCTGGAACACTTATTATAGACCATTTTGTATTCACAGGGGTTGAGCACAGCCAATTCTGAGAAGCAGAGATTTAAGTTTTACTGTAAAGAGAAACCTAATTTAACTCGCATCTTAAAATGGCTCCCAAGAATAAGATGGTATCAGATTGGTTTCTCATCATTCCTCTTCTAACTAGTGTCTTCCCAAACAATTTCCTTACCCCCTACTTTCCTGTTTTTCTTTTAAAAAATTGTGTAAGTCATCATAATTGCTGTATGTTCATAATTGAGATGGCCATGCCACATCCAGAAAACGGTATTTCATAGCACTAACCCCTAGCTCATGCTTCTCTGTCTTTCACAACACTGCTGCTTTCTCCTCTGTAATGATTTCTGCACCACTGAGGCATGGATATTTATGTACTCTATAGGGCCAGTTATGAGTCTCTACATTGACTGCAAATAGAAACTTCTCTCACCAAGAATAAGACCAACATTAGTCTAGGGGGATAAATAGACATTCTTAGAAGATGGTTTAATTACATGGACATGACCCCTAAAGATATTCTTCTGCCTTACTGTATCTGTTGCATTTGATCCTTATACTTTCATAAAAAAATCAATTTCCATGCTAAGTTACCACACTCCCAAGCTTATCCATTACAATTAGATTTGGCTCAATACTAAAGACAACAAGAGTGGATTAAACAATCTAGAGTCTTCTTTTTGCTTATTTCTACAAATGCAGAGATAGTTCTACTAGAAAGAGTAAGACCTTGGGCTCTCAGCCAGTATCACTGCTAATTGGATTGTGTCCTTTAAAGGGCAGGACATTTCCTCTGTATCCCACACAAACATGATTTACCTACCTTCCACTAAATCGAGAGCCACTAAATATTTGAAAGCTTCAGACAGGAATGACTTTTAAATGTAAAAAGGCCAATATTGAGCATGCTAATAGACTAAGTTATGATTCTTCATGTGTGAAATAGAGAATTAAAAAAAAAAACAAATAAACAAATCTAACCTTGAGTCCAGTAGAATAATTAAAAGTAGAAAGCTATGGTTAGAGCAGAACAGTTTGATTCCTGACCTTGTTTCCTGAGAGCAGCCTGATAGTTTGGAATCACAAAACACAATTTGAAAACCACTAAACTCATGATCCCCCACTAGCACAGGGTATTCTGAATATAATAGTTACTTTACTATAAGGAAACAAGCAATCAAACTAAGGGTTAGTAAAAAGTAAATAGTCCTTTTGTAGCTGTAAAGAATACCATATATTCTCATAACACTTAAATTCTGTATCAAAATGTTAAAGGAAGTGAAAATGATATTGTAAGAGCAAATGAAAATCAAACTTCTTAGTGTATATTTAATGGTGAAAAGGATAGGTATAATACTTTTCAGTATTAATTATTTTGATTATTCAAAGAGGATCTTATTTTCCAGTTTATTCATTTGGGTAGAGTCTCAGTGGTACTAGCTTGGAAGAGCCAGGGAGAGATATACAGGATCAAAGATGAAGCAAGGATGAAAAACAACTAAACAGAAAGCAGAATTCATTTACTCTTCATATAAGCAGCAGGGTTAAAAAGTAAATATAATGGGCAAGGAAAGGTCACTTGGTAAAAGCATATACTGCTAAGCCTCATAACTTATAGACTCTGTTTTTGTGATCCACATAATGGAAAGAGAGAATCAGCTCCCACAAGTTGTCATCTGGTCTCCACATATGTGTCATGGCACACATTTCCCCCAGGATGAAATAAATAAATGTAGATAAAGCATTAAAGTTGAGTATAAGACAAAAAAAATAAGTTGAAAATATTTTCAGAGATGATAAGCTTTGGAAGAAAAGAAAATGTAGAATAGAAGGAATGCAGTTGCTTGTATGGAGAAGTTTAATTCCTGCTGCAATAACTACAACTTTTTATCATGTATGCCAGTACTTTGATAAGAACTGACATGCTATCTTACTCTTAATGACAAACTTGAAAGACTGTTATTACTTATTTTCACTTCATCTACACAAAACTACTTCTTCACAAATGTAAGTGGATTTCTCACTTCTTTGGTAAGAAAGAAGAGATTACACAATTGCAATGCAGTTTATCTTTCTCCAATGTTACCTACATTTTTTTTTCAACATCAAGACAGAGGTGTGAGGATTCAGCTGTAACGGTTACAGATAAAAGGCTCCCTTAAGGTCAGTTTTAGTGATACTATAAGTTAATTTGGTAAAAACGGCCTTGAAAGTAGATTACAAAACTTGATATTCAATGTTAATTATTTCTATCAACTCAGTTTGCTTAAATATTGGCTCATAATGTGTGAAGTAATAGTCTAAAATAAAACACATTTATTACTTTCAGATTGTAGTGTATCACATTTCTTAATTCACTCTGGAATGTACCAGTACATCTCTGTAGAATATCTTCCACTGTGCCAAAGAGGCCATGTCTCTATGGATAGGAATTCTTGCTGAAACTCCCTTCAGTCTAGGGAAATTGGGAATTGTAACAATAGTCAAAAAGAAGGTGAGCTGAGATTATCCTTTCTCCCCCTATTACCATTCAGGTACTTCTTCCTCAGTTAAATTCTCTCTGATTTCCTCCATCCATGGCTAATTCCCAGTCCTAATTCTGATGTCACAAAAAAGAGCTGACACCAAAATTGGCTAAACCACTGAGGCATCCACTGGCTACCTGACATATCCACTTCTCCCTTTTAGCGTAAAGATAAATTATGTCCTTAAAGTTCACCAGGAAGAATCATGAATCAAGCAAATGGTCATCGAGACTGTTTAGTAAGGGACTATACAATTCTAAGGCCGAAGTAGGTGTGCCTTTAATGGGAATTGACAGAGAGTGGTTCAGAGCTCCCTAATAATAGCCAGGAGGGCTTCTGGATGGGCCCAGGTTGTGTAAATATACACCCACACATACACACTCCCTCCCTTCCTGGACTTATGCTTTCAGTTCATCCCTTCAATCTTCCTTTTATTTTTCCCAGTTGAGCACATTCCTCCACTATTCTGGCTCCAAGGTTTCCTAGAACAAAAAGAATGTAGAAGAAGAAGCAACTAGTTCTTAATTTAATAACAGCATATTAGGTGAATTATTCAGATAATTCAAGATAACTCATTTTCACTCGAATTATACAAGTGTTTAAACTCAACTTTAGAGAGATAACTTCAATTATATAAATAATTGGCTAGAGTTACTACAGGTAAAAGATTACAAAAGTTAAAATATGTCTAACACATAATTTGATTTTTAAGTCCTATGGTAAGTGATTTTTGAAACATGCCCAGTAACCTGTGGCTTAATGAGGCAAGGCAATCTCTATGATTTGGGACATGCTAGTCAGTCCTCAAACTGCAAATATGTATTTGCTTAGTTATTCATAGTATTTAAGAAAAATGAACTTAGAGGTTTACTTTTATCAACAAAATTTGCATGTGTGAGTGTTTTTCCTGCATGTAGGTATGTATGTATATGTACTATGTGCATGGTTGGTGCCAGGTGAGATCAGAAGAGTATGTTGAATCCTCTGGTACTGGAGTTACAGACGATTAGGACACCTTGTTGCAGGATTTTCCCTGTCCAATCACATTAGGGCAGTGGGAGGCCTGGGATTGGACATGGAAAAGGGAGGCTGAGCTAAGAGTACCAGAGAAAAGGAGTGTCTTAGAGAGAGAAGAGAAGGAGGATGGTGCAGATATGAACCACGTGGCGTTTACCAGTCCCAAGTAGCAAAGATTTCACAAGGTTAGAAATATTAGGATAAAGCTTTTATCGTTTTCAATTGGCTCTGAAATTATTGCACTGGCACCTTGTAAATTGTGATATTATTGATAAATAAGTTTGATTGGTTAATTAAGCTTTAAGAGTCTTGATTTTACTGGGTATTGTGATACTTAATGGTGAGGTTGGCAGTTTCATCTAGTTATTGGAATGTGAGATCACCGACTACATGGATTTATGTCTGAGGAAGAACTAGAAGGGCCAGGGACAAGTGCCTTATCGCAGGAGCGTGGTCTAGCCCCATGGAGAGAGCTGGCAGATTCATTTTCTAACATTTCCAAAAACAACACCATCTGGAGTTTTTGAGCAGAACATTTCCTTTTTTTTTTATTTAATGAATGTAAACATATTATTATTATTATTATTATTATTATTATTATTATTATTATTTTGTTTTATTTTTCAAGACAGGGTTTCTCTGTATATCCCTGGCTGTCCTGGAACTCACTCTGTAGACCAAGCTGGCTTCGAACTCTGCCTCTGCCTCCCAAGTGCTGGGATTAAAGGAGTGCGCCACCACTACCCAGACAGAAAGTATTCTTAATAGATGAACCATCACTTCAGGTCCAGTGGTCGATTTTTAAAAATGTTCTTTTAATGGTATGTACTCACTAATAAGTGGGTATTAACCCCCCC